>PVIC010012352.1:0-39910 GCA_004025085.1 Thryonomys swinderianus | reverse complement strand
ATGATGTCTTGATGGTCACTCACAAATAAAAGTCCACTTTTTCTTCTCAAGGGCGAACCAGTGATGGCCTTCGTCAAAACATGTAAACAACGCAGAGCTGTTCTCATCCTCTGCTCTGCTGGTATGTAATCACATACGCCCACGTCAGCCATTCATAGTTCTATACGGTTTTTTGTGTGATGTGCAGTCCCATCCACCTTTGTTCAACTTCAGTTAGCTATCCCTTAGGAATCCCGCTTCTTTCTTTTGCAGTATTAGGCTGGTTTTCCAACACACTCCACAGGCTGCAGGCTGAAGCAGGCCAGCCACTGCCCTCCCCGCTCTGAGCCGTACTCAGCTTCCGAGCAACTCTCCACCCGCCCCTTTAATTCCAGAAAAGGCAGGTGATCACCAAGGCCTGAGATGACTCGAGGTGGTAAGCCCCAAAAGGAGGCCTCCAGCAGAAGCAAGTCTCTCACAGAAGGGACTGAGGCTCCCCTCACTGCGGGAAAGAAACCGTCCCCCCAAGCAGTGGAGGATGCCTCAGAACAGCACAGTATTATGGCCACGAAGTTAGATAAAGTATTAAGATAGTCAGATAGGGCTGAACCCTCAGAAAGTCGGGACCAGAGGTGAAAACACTACAGCTGCAGCCAGAGACACATCCATTAGGGGCCACGCCGCAAGACAGACAACAAAAGGACCGGTCCCACAGACTTCCCCGGGGAACGAGGCAAGTGATAACACTTGTCTGGGACAGTCTAGACAGGCCTCGGTGGGCACGCAAGGCCCCAGACCGCGACCCGGCGGAGTTCTTTGCCCTCTCCCCAGACTCTTGCCACATGACTGGCTCCCCGCTGGAGCACTATTACCCGAGCAGCTACACTTGTGACCTTATTGGTTGATGACAGCTGTAACCTACACTGTACTCATGTGGGTTTTGCTCTGTTAGGAATATACACAAAAGAATTAAAAGAATCATATCATAGTGACATATGTACACCCTTGTTCATAGCAGTTCAGTTCGTGATAGCTCAATCTTGGAAACAACCCAAATACCTATCAACTGGAGACTGGATAAAGATGTGGTTTGTCTATAAAATGGAGTATTACTCTGGCTTAAAGAATAATAAATCTAAGTCATTTATACTCAAGTGGATGTACCTTCAGGACATACTCATAAGTGAAATAAATAGGTCCTGGATGTGTAAATATCATATCCATTCTCTGGTATGAGAAACTGAAGATGTTAGTAAGTTCTAGAATGTATGATGGATATTGTGAAATAGAAAATATGCAAAGGGAAATATGGCAGAGGAGGGAGTAATGAGGGGGAAAGAAAAAATGCAATGGTAATAAAAAAAGGGAAACAAAACATATATTTATGGGGTGAGTAGGAGAATGGGAAAAATGAGATTAAATTGTGTCATATACTGGTACGAATACCCAATATTGAATGTGACCATGATGTTTATATACAATGTACTAATAAAGATAAAAAATTTTTTTAAAAACTTTCCGATAAAGTGGGGTCTCTGGCTACCCAATCGGGACACCTCCTACCTTTCAGGAGCTATCCTCCCAAAAAATATTTTCCTCTGTTGTTCCTAGAATTCATTCTTGGAATTTCAGAGAACACAAACTTGTCATTGAGACCTCTAGGAGACTGGGAGATATTTCACAGTTCATCTCCTGTTTCAACAGAACTAGTCCTGAGTCAGCCAGGGGGACCAGCCCTGCAAAGGACAGCCCCTGCCTTCGTTCTGCTCTCCTGGGCAGCCAGCACTCCTGCGGCTCCTCCGGGACAGAGCTCCAGGCCCTCCACTGTTCTTCGCAGGGCAGCGTACTGACTAAAGCTGCCGTCCTGCCCTTCGCCCCTGACTGGAGTTTGCAGCGGGAAGCCCAGCCTGGTCTTTGGACACCACCACGCTGCCCTGCTGGGATCCAGAGCGAAATTTCACCCTAAATCTCTGGTGTGGAGATTCCCTATGAATTAACAGTTACCACCAGGAAGGGAAGAAAGTGAAAACCACCATGAAGACCAGCGACCTTCTAAAAAAAAAAAGACTGAAATTTACATAGATTCTTGCATATAAATAAGCACCATTACTGAGAAGTTTGAGTAAATATCCCATAGAACTGTTTACCATAATTCATAATTGATTTTTTTATTTAAAAAATTACAGGGAGCAATTTCCAACATATTTTATAAAAGTACTGCCTGTATCAAACATTTTATGTCACTGTTAATTCCACTGAAGAGCTGCCTTTTTTCTGTTAAGGTACTAATTCCAACTGATGGGACACATGCCCTTAAAATGGAAAGTATCCACCATTTCTTCAAATGTCAAACTTAAGATTATTGAGTTTATTGCTTTATGGTTGGGCAAGATGCTACTAGCACATTTTAGGTAAATAATATTCTTTATTAAAAACTATGAGGTCATTCTGTTTAAAACTTTCAGGATAATTCACAGAAAATATATATATTTCTTCAAATTACACATTAAAGGGCTAGGCTACTGGCTATAGACATTTATAAGTGAAGCAGCTCTTTAAAGAAAGATTTAAAGAAATAAGACACACACAAGTAGGTCTGTCTTAGTATCCTTTACATAATTTAAATGAATAAAACCTGGAAGACTGATACTGTTATACTGTATTGTTAGGCTCTTAAAAATAAATCACACACTTAGTAGTCCATTTGTGCCTCAAACACTCATATGCATGAGAAGCTTAAAGAATAGGACACTGCTTTACATCATGATCAAAAGAAAGTTATACATTTTTTTTGAAATTGCACTGTTATTTAAACCACTTTCCTAAAAAATCAGACCTTCTGCAGTTGGCACAGTTTTCAGGTCTAATTGGCAACCTGAGGAGGCCCCTCTGGTATTAGAGAAGTAAAGAAGGTGGTGACAAAAGACCAGGCCGAAGCCATCAGTCCCGGCCTCTGAACTGTGCTGGCGTCTTCCCCTGCATCTTCTCCACTCTCGTCTTCCAGCCCGTCATCCATAAGGCGCTCCTTCCAAACAAAACAAGAAACACTCCTGAGCAAGCTGCACCGCCAAGGCCAACTCACAGGAGAAAAGGAAGAGAGCCAAGATCTTTGTGAAAAGAAGGGGTAAGAGCATGTAGTGGCCAGCAGACACGTGGTCGTTACAAATCCTTGTGAAACCCCAAAGCAACAACTGAATGCTCAAGTTTAAATGAGAAAACTGCCAGTGTGATGCAATAAACTTTCACCATGTAACTTTCTTCCTGGGCTGTTTTCAGAAGGAATATTGATCCTTGCCCACTTAACTAAAATAATTCAGTATTATCATATAAGTTCTCCCAGAAGAAACTGTGAAAACTGATACATTAGGTTTTTTTCACATGCCATCCCATAAATACTTAAGAACATTCAAGATTCTTTTACCATGCGAGCCCCATGCTGTGCTAAGAAAAAAATCTGTATTTCTGACATCTCCAAAAACCTTCCATGACATACCATTTCTTCAAGTTCTGCATTGTTTGCATGTTGCCCATCATGGTTAACTTCTATGTTGTTGTTGGCAGCCCGCGGCTGACCGCCTTCTTGCCTAAAGGGAAACCATCCGGCTTGATGTCTGTTCAGGGAAGGAAGGGGTGATTTTATTTTAACACTATCAAATATTAGTGTCCTACAAGAGAAAAATGAACCACCTTCCTCAAAGCAATGATAGGAAAACAAAACCCAACTCAAATCTAAGTCTGTCGTAGACTTAACTGGCTCTGTTAGACATGAAGACATATCAGGAGGCATGAGTTTATTTTTTTTTTTCAAACTTAAACACAACTAAATGTCTTTTGTCCCTTGGAGAGAAGACCAGTTTTGTGGAAAAAGTGTGGCCTGTATCTGTACACCTACTTACTAATGGTAATTAGCACTAAAAAAGTCATCCTTATGTGGAGTACACTGAACATTCCTCAAGTTCAAAATAACTGAAAAACCCTAACACAATGAATTAATCATTTGTATAAAACGTACTAAACAAAAACTCTGCTTCTAAACAAACACTCTTCTTGGACACAGCCTGCACTGCTCCTGGATTCAGAATCGTGCCACAAAAGAAAGCCCAGCGTTCAACCCTTCCCTCAGAACTCACAACATGGCGGATTCTGTGCTTGTGCATCTCAGAAAGTCACTAAAGGAAGCCACGGGAGTGAGCAAACACCACTCACAGGTACACCAGCAGCATGGCACCCATCACCATGATGAAGCGGCTGAAGGACGAGTAGAAGTACACGATGCTGAGGAGGATGGTGGCCCGGGAGAACGTGTACACCCAGTCCAGCCAGTCACGGTTGAAGTCGTCCTCATTGAGTGCAGGGCCGCCCTGGGCGTTCAAGGGCACATTCTCGTTCGCCGCTCGATTTTCCAGGTTTGGGGGTGGTGGGGGCTCCTCTCCGGGAACACGGGCCACATTTGAAGGTTGGGACGCAGGGGGCTGGGCTGCACTGGCACCCGACGTGGCCTGTGCTGAGACTGCAGCTTGACTGAAATTGTCACCAAAGAAAAAACCTTACCACACTGTATTTAACACTTCCTAAGGAGTCAGGGACTTTTCATGAACCGAATGTGAAAAGTCCCAACTCCCGCACTGCTCCTCAGGCGGCAATGAATTCCAGTGGAAGAACAGAGCCCAGTGGGCCGTGTGCAACTCGGCTAGGGCGCTGGCTCACCGGGCCGCGGGAAGCAGAGGGCCACAGACAGCGGGTGGCCACTCAGCCCTCTCCCCCTCACCCCACAGAAGCACATGCTGAGTGGGCTAGGCCTTGCACCACCTTTTTTTCAATCTACATGAGGTGAGCCCCTTCAAGTCCAACTCTCCCTCAGACCCAATGTTGTAAAAGATTTGTATTAAAAATGTGTATTGGTAATTAACCCCTATATCTACTATTAGTGATAAATGATTTGTGCTAGTATTTGAAAATATTCAGCACAGCTTGGATAATCTCTCAACCCCAATCCTGGTTTCTGTGGGCTCTCTCTGAGAATCACGGGGTCTTGCCAACTCTGAAGGACTGTGCTCCACAAGTATGTTTATAAGGTCATCTCTTAAAACTCAGGATGGATTTTCCAGTAAGAAGTTCCCAGTTACAATGACTGAGAGATGGGATTCACTTCTGAATTATACAGCAGAAAGAGGAAATGTGGACATGATTTTATAAATGTTGCAGCTAATGATGGAGAACAGGTGTCCCTCTTTTTTTCCTATTCCATCTATTTTGTTATATGCTCTTATTTTTCTACAATAAATGGTTCGTAAGACAGCAAGTAAAAATTAAATAGGTGCTTCCCAGCTATAAATGTCTATTTAGGCCAGTGTGCTGGTATCTTGTGTCACTATCAGGCCTCCTGGTTTCCGGAACATTCCCAGGGAGTCGGTATGCCGACACTCAGGTGAGTTAGTGTCTGAAAGGCTCAGGGTGGAATGATGTACATAAGATTATTTGACTCAGAGGCAAACTATAGCAAGCTTCACTTATGTAGTTCTGAGAAGGTTTACAAATGAGACAAAGGGTGCAAAGCACCCAGCCAGAACTGAGCACCCAGTGGTCACACAAATGATGGCTATTACCATGGCAACCTATAGGTACAAACAACCTATCTGGAGCTACAGGCTTGTAAGACACGGCATCAGGATATGATGTTCATAATGCAGGTTAGCTGGCGGAGGGGGCTGCAGGAGGGTGAGAAGACAGTCTTCACACTGGGCTAGGGCCAGCAGACACCCAATTATATGCCATGGGAGTTGACCTGGCAGTGGGATGAGGAAATACTGTAAAGAGCCTATGAGGAGAAAGAGCTATTAAAGTAGATTTAAATTGAGAAATGAACTGGGTAAAGTTCTGGAAAGAGAATGCAAAAGAAGACAGAAGCTCCAGTGTCTGACCTTTAGGAGCCAGAAGGAAAGTACTTAGGGTCAAGCTTGCATGAAGGTTAAGAAGAGAGACAACAAGTTATTTTGGGCTGCGAATTTAGCTCAAGTGGTACCACGCCTACCTTGGAAGCACAAGGACCTGAGTTCAATCCCTGGTACCACAAAAAAAAAAAAGGACAGAGATGACAGAGCCAAGTTTCAGACATACTGAATCTGGGGTGATGGCTAATTGCCCTGTGGAAACTCCCATTAACTGATCAGGGACACAGGACGAGGCACAGGAGGAGAAGAACTGGGAGAGATCCACGTGGAGCAACACCGGAGGCCACGGGAGACAGAAGCGAGCAGACTGACCCAGGAGCGAATGAGTCCTGTCTTCGTCCCTGCTGACACCCGCGCACCGGGCAGACAGGAGGCACACAAACATCTGTCATGCTGAGCAGGAAGTGAGCTATCAGAAAGATGGGAGCTGGGCTATCAAAAGACACAAAAAGCCTCATGAGGAAAAAAAGGTAAGCAGGAAACAGAAACCCAGCACAGAAGCCAGTCACTAGGGCCTGAGCGCCAGGGAGCCCAGAGGCACGAGGCTGGGTGCCACGCTCAGCGCTGAGGCTAAGTGCAGAAAGCAGGAAGCACACTGCACACCTGCCCTACGCAAGGCGCGGTCTCCTCACGACTCTCTAGCCCTGTCCCAGGTGACTTTTTATCTCCCTGTGCAGATGTGCTGCCCTCCAGTGAGATGCTCCACCTTCCTTACTCTTTATAAAATGTTATTATTACAGCAAGTGTCCGAATACTGCTCAGTGTCAGAAAGAAAAGGAGGAGCAAGGGCCACGTGCAACCTGCATGAAACAGAGATGCCAAATAATGTAAAATTGAGTTAGCTGCCACGATGTTTGTGAATTCTTTCTCACAACAATTTTAGGTAACTAACTAAATATTCAGCCAGTGAAATCCCAAATCAAGCTACTTGAGCTGAAAAGGAAAATGAAGTCAACCCCGGTGGAGGAAGTGAAGCCCGCGGTTTAGGAGAACTCACTACTGCAGGTAGTACTGCTGCGCGTACACCTGTTGCCACCACAGAACCTGCAGTGGGCTGAGCGCCGGGTACACAGGTGCGGGCACTGCGGCCTGCCCGGGAAGCTGGTGCTCCACGTTGCTGCGGGAAAGAAGGGAGGAAAGGAGGAGTTAGTGTTTCACAAATTAGGAGGATTTATCCAACTTTTTATTTCTGAAGTACAACTCAGTCATTCACTACATGTTTTCAAATCTTACAGGAAAGAATAATATGCAGTGTTTTCAAATGTTATTATGTCTTATGCTATTATGTCTTCAAGTGTTATTATGTTATTATGTCTTATGTAAGTTGACCCTGAGTCCAAATCACCCACAAAATGTGTGGCAAGCCTGAACATTTGTTAACTTCTCAATGCAGCACAGAAACCCAGAACTACTTTCATTTTAAATAATTTTTATGAACCAAAGCTCTAATGTAAACTTCATGACAAAATTATTTTTTTTTTGAGACAGGGTCTCACTTTGTAGTTCAGGCTGGCCCTGAGCTCACTATGTAGCCCAGGCAAACTTCGAACTTAGCAATCCTCCTGTCTCTGCCTCCCGAGTGCTGGGATGACAGGCGTGAGCCACCACGCCCAGCACTGTGGTATGTGGTATTGATTGCTGGTGGGCATAAATCACCAGGCCCAGCATTGTATGTGGTTACCGGGATCAAACTCAGGACCTTGCACTTGCAAGGCAGGCGCCAGAACCACTGTGCTAAATCTCTGGCCCATGACAAAATATTTTAATAGGGAATCTAATCAATGGTATTTTATATGGTATAGGTAAAAGAATAGCATTAAAAATAAAGCGACTAGAGCCAAGGATTTAGCCCAGTGTTCCAGAGACTGCCTAGCAAACACAAGATCCCTGGTTCATCCCCAGCAACCACATGCAACAATACTGGGTGTGGTGACTCATGCCCACCAGCAATCAGTACCACATATCTCAATGCCTGGCACGGTGGCTCACACTTGCAATCCCAGCACTCAGGAGGCAGAGGCAGGAGGATTGCTGAGTTTGAGGCTTGCCTCTACCACATAGTGAGCTCAGGGCCAGCCTGAACTACAAAGCAAGACCCTGTCTCAGAAAAGGAAAAAAATAATACACACACACACACACACACACACACACACACACAGACTAGTTAGTTGTAAAATTTTTTAAATTACAGAAACTACAAGAACAACAAAACGTCTTTATCCATACATTTTTCAAATGGCTTAAATTCTATTAATTCAGGGAAACTTGTAGAAGATCATACTGCATTCCTAATGCCAGTTTTACCACCTCTAAATGGAGTTAATAAGAGATACCCTCCAGGGTTTGTTACTCTGTGTTCAGGAATTGTTGGCTGGTTTCTCTTTTTCCTCCCACCCCCTAACTCATGACACAACTCCAGAGTGTACGTGCAGGAGCAACTGCACAATTTATGCATTTGCTAAAAACTGCTTTTCTTGTTATTGCTTGAATTTTATCTTGGGCTGATATCAGTTTGGTCTATTCAGAGTGAATACTTTAAATTCATGAATGTAATTTTATGCTGGAAAATTGTTCACATAAACACTTGGTAATTTAGAAGTATTTTCAAAATGACAGCTCCATAGAAGGACTTTCCTAACTTATAAGCAATAGGAGAAAGCAGAAAAAAAACGCAGTCAACATATCCAATGTCAAAATCCAGAGACAAGAGTACAGTTCAGCAGCAAAGCACTGGCCTACCATGCACGGCAAGGCCCTGGGTTCTACCCTTAACATAAAAAAAAAAAAAAGGAATTAAAACAAAATTGCAAATTTCGGTTTAGAAAACACTGCAACAGTCATGAATACTTTTCTATACAAAGAGCTCATAAAACAAACAATAATTAGGATACCAAATGCAAATTAAAGCAAAGACACCGTTTTAATCATTTGCCAAGTTAGAAAAAACTAAATAAAAAATATAGTATTGGCAAAGGGTACAAGTAATCAAGTCTTTCACTGCTAGTTACACTAAAAGCTAGACTAAGACTTTAAAAGTCAATTTTCTAAAATAAGGACCTGTAGGAAACATTCTCTACACCCAGTTCACTGTCCAAGTAATTCTGCTTGAAAACTGGCTTACGAAAATATGAAATACAGAAAATCTTCACATCTCCACCCTTCATGCACAACTGTACCTTTCAAGAACCACTCAAGACACCTCCTCCTCCTCCTCTCCTTCCCTACTACAAACACAGTCAGGGACGGACACAATGGACCATTAATTCACAGAACTGAGCACTATCACTGCACTTACCTCTGTTGAACCTGCCTACTTTTGATTCCTTTCTGAAGGGATTTGCTCTATGACCAGTCTATCCTGAATATACAATGGTAAAAATCTGACAGAAACATGAAAGGATAGACCCACAAAGCTGTCCAGCCTGACACTAGTTATGACAAGGACTGGAAATAACTCAAATATTTGTCAAGAGGAGATTGGATGTTATGGTTTATATACTCAATGACTTAGCATGCAGCTCTGTGTACTTTTTTGGAGTGATAGTCTGGATATTTGAGTGATGTTTTGTTCAAGAGCAAGGTGCAGAAGAATAGGAATAATGTGTATCCTTTATGCGAGAATAAGCATATATTTGCATGTCTGTGTGTATACATAAATATATATATATATATATATATATATATATGTATGTATGTGCAAATGGCCCATCAGTATATGAGTATACTCATATGTATACAAACAGACACTTAAATCTCCTGCAAAAAAAAATGAAAAGATAAAACTAAAAAATAATGAACACAATAGAACAATAACAATAAAATATTCTAATGAGTGACAGAACTAGGGGAGGAATAAAATGAAAGTGGATATCTGAACGCTTGACTTTTGGCACTGGAACCATAACAAAGTCTTTAGCAATTACAGAAAAAGCTATATTTTTAAAAAATGGTAACCAGGGGTGGGCAAACACGCTGATAATCCCAGCTGCTCAGGAGGCTGAGGCAGCAGGATCACAAGTTTGAGAACAGTCTGGGCAACATCATGAGGCTCTGGGTTCCAGCCCCAGTATCAGAAAAAAAGACAGTGAAGGAGAAGGAAAAAGGAGGGGGTGGGGAAGAGAATAGCAAGCTGAAAAAAAGTTTTAAAACTGAAACAAAATTCCGTAACAAGTTTGGCAGCACTGCCACAAACAGAATTATTCTAAGCCCAAAAATAATGTTTACCTATACATTCCTGGTATGATAGATCCTAGAGACAAAAAAGAATCAAAAAATTCTGAAGCTCAAACTAAATGAGTTTGCAAGACACACATAGGACTTTTTTGAAACTACCTGAAAATTTAACATACTGACATAGAGTAATAAATAAATATGCTAATTCATTGGGAATCCAAATTTTCAGCCTAAAAAAATACATAAATCAGAGTAGAGGCATATAAATCCTTCAACCTTTAACTTGAATTCTGAAATATCAGTATAAACTCAGGATTGTTCCCTTTTCCTAAACAGCCAGGCCCATTTATCTCTGACAACTGGGAAGCACTGAGGGCTGCCTGGGGCCCAGACCATGCTCTGTTTTTATTAGGGTTTTGCTTGTTCTGAGACAGAATCCTGCTACACGTCCACACTGGCCTCAGACACAGCACTGCCTCAGCCTCCAGACTGCTGGGATTACAGGGTGGGGGGACCAGACCAGTTTCTCCGTGCTGTTCCCATGAAGGTTCCCCAGGAACACAGTCCAGATGAGTCTGGGATAATGTGTCATGTACACGCCTAAGATGTTAGCAAAATTACTTAAAACATGTCAAAAGGGCCATACTAAACAAGCTAATGAATCTCCCCCAAGCCAGACACAGGAAAGTAATGAGTGTCGCAATGCATGAGGACATTCGGTCAGTAGCTAACCTGCAGCCTGCAGCACAAACACAACAGAGACTGGCTTTGTTCAAAAAACAAAACAAGAGGGGCCGGAGGATTAGCTCAATGGTTCCGGCGCCTGCCTCGAAAGTGCAAGGTCCTGAGTTCGATCCCTGGTAATCACATACAATGCTGGGCATGGAGACTCACACCCACCAGCAATCAATACCACATACCACAATCCCGGGCGTGGTAGCTGACACCTGTAATCCCACACTCGGGAGGCAGAGACAAGAGGATTGCTTGCCTGGGCTACATAGTGAGCTCAGGGCCAGCCTGAACTACAAAGCGACACCCTGTCTCAAAAAAAAAAAAAAAAAAAGAATACTGACAAATACAATTATAAGAATTTTTAATTTTGTTGAGTTTTCTAATGTTTTAATTAAGATACTTTAAAGCCTGTATCTGACATCTGTTTTACAGATTAAAATATGTTTAGTTTAACTCGAGCCCAGGAAGGAAAAGTGATAGAGAGAAAATACATTAAAATGGTAGTTTATTAATAGTTGTTGAAGCTGGGTGTTAGGTATACTAATATTTACATTGTTCTTTGTGGATATTGAAAAAGTATAATAAAGTCTTTAAGTTAAAAAAAAGTACTGAATAAAAATCCTGACATTTACCCTTAATATACAGCAATACACAGGGCTGGTCCACTGAATATGGTGATTTCCATGTGGAATACTCAGCAACCAACAGAGGGAGGTCTGCTCTTTTATATTAACCTGGGACAATCCGTACAGTTAATGAAAATATAAAAGGCAGCCTTCTGTGTCTAAAAGTATGTTATTATTTGTGTTCAAATACACACACACACACACCACTCTCACACAGGAGAATAAGCACATTTTGGCCTCAGAATACTACAGGGGAAATAGCTCAAAATGGCCGCCTCTGAGGAGGGCAGCTGCACAGCTAAGAGAAACAGTGAAGAAATCTGTGGATACTTTTCTGTTGAGTTCTAAACACAAACTGTGTTCTTCTTTAGGTAACAGCTAAATAAGAAACGACCTGCTTATTCTACTCTCTGAGCAGACTTTACAGAGTCCATAAATCTTTTAATACACGTAACATAGTTTGACTAACATATTACAATATGCAATTTGCCAAATAAAGAAAAAACAGTTGTTTATTGTGTCTCCAACTGGAACGAAGGTGTTCTGATCTCTCACACTGGCAAGTTAAGTATGTGTATAGATACAAGCCCTTTAACAACAACTACTGGCAGAGTAAACTGTTACTACTGTCCTTTACTGTAATTTTACAAGTCTTAAGTGCCTTAAAAAGTTGTAGGATACTTTGACTTACACGTTTTTAATCAGTTGCCCTGAGATAATAATTGCTTACAGCTAAATGTGTGTGAGAATGTTGATGACAGAGAGACTGGGTGGGGAAAAGCTCACCCAAATGTTCAGGTGCCTGTCTCAGTTACACTTCTACCACAGGATCACACACCTCACGCCCTCTGCCACCTGGTGGCAAAACTGGCAGGCACTGGTGCACACTGGCTCGTAACAGCTAATGTTCCAAGCTCAAGAACTGTAGGAGCCAAACTTGGTGCCTTTAAATTGGCCATGATGGGAGCATTTATACCACAGAAATCAACAACTCCAGGCCTTTATCTTCTCCAGAAAAACCAGCTGTTAAGTATTTTCCAGCCCAGCCCTGCATGTAGTTTTGCAATACCTCCCACCCCAATGTGGTTGTGACTGCAGGACTTCCTCTGCCCAAAGAATGTCAGTAAATGTGACGTGCACAGGCTTGAAAGGGCTCGGGGGTTAGCCTGCCTTCTTGTGTTTCTCCCACTCACCACGAGACAAACAGAGAAGGAGAAACAGGAAATAGCCCTGACCTGACCTACACCCGAATAAAACTGTCTGGAGTGGCTGACAGAACAGACAGCAAGAAAAATACAGCTCGGTGTCATGTCGTATGTCACTGAGACTGTGAAATTATTACCCAGCAAAACCGCCAAATACACCATCAATAAAAAAGACTTTAAATGCTGTGGATTTATATTTGATCTAAAAATATGTCCAAACTGTTTTTTTTAAAGGGGCTTATAAAATAGAATCAAAAGAATAATATTTCTACTGAAAAAGCACACATAGCAAAGTATCTGGAACATCTGTGATGGAGACAGACCGACGCCCGGCTCCTCACTGCCTCGCTCCGCCCACATCTCCCCAGGGCCTCCTGGCTGGTGACTCCGTTTCCCAGCCCCCTGCAGCCAGCTGCTCTGGAGAAAGGGAGCAGTAAGGAGTGTGTCAGAGCCTCTTCTGGGTCAGGCACACGCTCCTCAGGTTTCAGGTCCTCTTCCCGGAAGCTGGCACAAGAGCACCGGAGGCCTGGAGCATTTATAAAGATGTTAGTAAGGCTAGGTGCAGTGGCACACAGCTGTAACCCTGTAAGAAGATGAGGCAGGCAGATTCCAAGATTGAGGCCAGCCTGGGGAACCTAGCCCAGCCCTGTCTCCCTAAAAGAAATCCAGTAAATAAATAAAAAGAGGATTGTGGCTGAGTGGTGGAACACTTGCCTAGCATGAGCGAGTACCTTGGCCCTGGGTTTAATTCCCAGGACTGGTAAAGGAGAAAAACCTAAGGGTTATTTCTAGTTGGTGGGCTGGAAGTAATGCTTACTTTAAAAATCAGGTATTACAGGCCAGAGATTTAGCTCAGTGGTTCCAGCGCCTACCTCACAAGCCCAAAGTCCTGAGTTTGATCAGGTAAACACATACAATGCTGGGCATGGTGACTCACGCCCACTAGCAATCAATACCACATACCACAGTGCCGGGCATGGTGGCTCATGCCTGTAATCCCAGCACTCCAGAGGCAGAGACAGGAGGATTGCTGACTTCAAGGCTTGCCTGGGCTACATAGTGAGCTCAGGGCCAGCCTGAACTACAAAGTGAGACCCTGTCTCAAAAAAAAAAAAAAAAAAATCAGATATTACAGGAAGGTGCAATATGTAGTTTTCAGATTTATACACTTGATCTTAGCCAAAAGGCCGAGAAGCGATAGTTTTCAGATTTATTATAAAACAAGACTGATGCTTTCAAGGAGAAAAACTGAAATGTACAAAACTGGCTATTTAATAAATTAGACAAGATTAGGCTTGTTCTGGGTGGTATGGCCACAGATGATATTTTATAAATTAGGCAGCAGCTTTTGGAGTCAATATAAATAAATGTGACAGCAATCAGAATGAATCCAAAAAGTCGGAACATACCAGCGTGACTCTGAAAGTGGACGGCCAGTGTGCCCACGTGCACGTCCTGCTCTGCCCTGCTCCTGTTTCCGGGAGAGCTCAGCAGGCAGCTGCACTAGGATTCGCCAAGGGACGCTCTGGGGAGGGGAGCACTGTTGGCCTCCAAGATTCTGGATTCAGAGACCCAGTCCAGACCTCTGATTCAAAACCGCAGGAAACAGCCATTGTAACGACCTCACCAAGATGAGAATACTGACTCTCCAAGACAGAAAACCACCGGCCTAGTTAAGGAGAAGCTATACTCAAGTTTGAAAGGGAAGAAGAGAGCTTCTGTTTGGATGGTGAGTGTTTCAGGGTCACTCGGTTACTGCTCTGGCACCTAAGATTATGTTGAGTAAAATTTACCTAAACATAAAGTGTTCACTAGTAAAAAAGACAAGTGAGATTCAGTTAAAAAACATTCATTCTTAAACAGGCCTTTTATAAAATTTCTCAGCAGTTGCTCTGTCATCGTAAAGCCCACTCTCTAAACTACTCTTATTTTCCAGCTCCGGCACTGGCTTTCAGTCCCTAGATGCCAACGGGCTGCCGGCTGAACCGAGGGCACACCTTTCACACAGAAGAGTGAGCGAAGGTGCGAGTACTCGCTCGCACACTGCTCTGTGCACTTCACGTGCATTCTTTCCATCCACACACCACAGTCCTGTAAGACAAGTGCTTCTGTCCCCAGATAGCGAGCAAATGGAAGTACAGCAGAAGAGCCCTGCCCGAGCGAGTGGGTGAGCACACCGGGATGCGGCCCGGGCAGGGCGGCTCCAGAATCCGTGCGGCCACCAGACACCAAATGTCACACATCTAGGAAGAGTCCCTACGTGACGCTCGAATGTCTCTGATGAGTTAATTCTGTTGCTCACCATTTCACACTCACTGTTGACAAAAAAAAAAAAAAAAAAATTGCAGGTTTTTCTAATCTGTTTAACACATCCTCCAAGAGCTAACTGTCTCTTATGATACTGATTTCCTCAGGAATTTTAATTTCTTACAGTACCTATTACCTTAGTCTGAAGACCTGAAATCTTACAAGATGAATTTTTAATACAAATGCATTCACCATAAGTACAAGAAAGATCTGAAAGGGCCAGAGGGTTAGCTCAGTGGTTCCGGCGCCTGCCTTGTAAGCGCAAGGACCTGAGTTCAATCCCCGGTAACCACATACAATGCTGGGCCTGGAGACATGCCCACCAACAATCAACACCGCATACCACAATGCCGGACGTGGTGGCTCACGCCTGTAATCCCAGCACTCGGGAGGCAGAGACAGGAGGATTGCTGAGTTCGCGGCGGCTTGCCTGGGCATCATAGTGAGCTCAGAGCCAGCCTGAACTACAAAAGCGAGACCCTGTCTCCAAAAAGCAAAAAAAAAAAAAGAAAGAAAGAAAGATCTGAAAATCCTCTCGTCCAGAGACACCCACCATGTCCATCTTCCTAGGCTTGTCCGTAATGCTCCTACTTTCCCTCACTGCCAGCATGTAAAGCAAGCGAAATCGCTGCATAAATTGAGAGGAATTGAACCATCTACTCTCCAAGAAAGAAAGGAAATGGTAAACTTAAAAAAACAAAGTACTGTGCCAGACGTGGTGGCTCACACTTGTAATCCCAGCACTCAAAAAGCAGAGGCAGGAGGACTGCTGATTTCCAGGCTTACCTGGGCTACATAGTGAGCTCAGAGCCAGGCTGAACTACAAAGTGAGACCCTGTTTCATAAATAAAATAAAAAGACAAAGTACTTTAAGTTACTCTTCCACAATGTAAACTCTGAGAACATTGATTTTTTACAAATAACTACATTGTTTCATAGAGAAACCTACAGCTAGACTGCATTTGTAGGAAAGGCTTCACATCCAAAAGCCTTTCTGTATATTCAGCTTTGTTTTCCTGTATTAGGAAAGGAGTTTGGATGAAAACACTAGGAAAAGGGACCCAAGTGCTTACACGTTCCTGTTTAGCACGGCAGCTAGCAGCTGGCAGCTGCTCCTCGGCCCCAGCAGAACAGCACCACCC
Organism: Thryonomys swinderianus; assembly: GCA_004025085.1. Classification (NCBI taxonomy): domain Eukaryota; kingdom Metazoa; phylum Chordata; class Mammalia; order Rodentia; family Thryonomyidae; genus Thryonomys; species Thryonomys swinderianus. The sequence goes on along the minus strand of PVIC010012352.1, from coordinate 23,792 downwards.
TGGTCCTCCCTCCCCGCATCTCCAGGCTGCCCCTCAGCCTGGACCCCTGCCACACACAGCCGCCCAGCTGGATGTGCAGCGCAGAACAAGCACCACTACCTGTTACTTCACGAAAGAGCAAAAGTACCCCACCCAGACACCACCCAGGCCCCCGCCACTTTCCCTGCACAGTGTGGTGCAGCTGTGGCTGCACTTCCACACAACTGCCTAACTCAAGAGGCCTGACGTAAATGCTGAGCAGAAGGCAACCACAGCAAGCTTCCTGAGAAACCGCTTCCACAGAAACTCTCAGTACAACAGAGATTCTGACACACGGCAGTGGTGCCACATCCTTGCAACCCAATGCGGCTCTACTTGAACTTAGCTGTTACCTGGTGTCAGGGCTGTGATCTAAAACGTCCCCCAAAGCCTTCCGTTTGGAGGTGGGACCTGCCTGAAGGTGACACTGGGGAGCATGACCTGAAAAGGGGTGTTCTCATCCGGACTCCCCTGTTCTCTTTCTATTCCCTGGCTGCCACAGGCTGAAGAGCTTTCCTCTGCCAGACCCTCCGCTTTGCCATGTCTGCCTTGCAGCCAAGTGACATGCATGGGCTGAGATCTCTGAAACTGTGAGCCACGATAAGTGTCTCGCCTTCCAAGCTGCGATGGCCACATACAACTAATACACCTAGTTAAACCTGGCCCCTCAGGAACACCAGCAGAGCTTTTTAAGAACAGGCTGCAAGTACATGCCCCTCGCCTGTTTGCACCCTGAAAACTGTACCAAGTAGCTCTACAGTGAGACTGAGTCAGGAAAGGAAAAAAGACCTTTAGCTCCATACGAGCTTGCTACTCAGAGTGTGGTCCAAGCATCAAAAACAGCAGTGTCACCTGCACTTTGTTAGAAATGCAGAATCTCAGGTCCCGTGAGAACCACTGACACAGAACCTTCATCTTAGCAACTTGTCCCAGACGAGCAGGAACACTGGAGACTCAAAGGCACATGATGAAAGTAACCCAGGTGCACAGCCAATTTTCAGAAGTGCTGTGCTGTGCTGCTTAGTCCTCTAGTTCTCAAACCATAAAGCAGATTCAAGAGTAATTTTCAAGACTACTTTAATTAGTGCAAAGAGGCCACAGTAAACATCAAAAGTAACAGACTGAGGGACTCCACTTATGACCACAGGCAAGACAATAGCACCTACCCTTGCAGGACATATGGAAACTGCTGACTCGGTGCTGGGTTGGTGTGCGCCTGGGGAAGGGCCCGCTGCCTCAATCCTTCCGAGGAAGAACCAGCAGCCAAGGATAACGTTTCTTGGCTGGATGATGGAGTTGTTGATCCTGAATGATCTGAACTCTACAAAAAAAAATGTAATTATTTTTTCAAAATTTCATTCACTGCAATCATGAAATTACAGACATGCTAAAAATGTATTTGTTAAATCCCTCCATAAAATAGCTGAATGAGACCATCCTGCTGCTCGTCTCCTCAGGGCTTTGGCTACATTCCTGATGAGGAAAACTTGCTGTGCAAAATATAAACTCCTTGACTGGAGAAGTTAAAGCCAGCTTCCTCTCCATCACCATTCTCTCTCACCCCCAATCATGTAATGCAAAACTTTAACGGGGTCAAAAATAATTTAACATAATTGAGGTCAATGTCTTTAAAACTTGTAGAAAATATCTAAATGAAGAGTCCAACTTATAAAAAGTTTCATAACCAATTTTAGGCAGATGGAAACTCAAATGGAGAGATAAACATGCAACTCTGAAAAAGACAAGCAAGCACATTAAATAACTCTGCTGCTGAATATATGGACCTAACCCAGTGCTTTTTTTTTTTTTTTTTTTTTTTGAGACAGGGTCTTGCTTTGTAGTTCAGGCCAGCCCTGAGCCCACTGTATAGCCCAGGCAAGCCTCGAACTCAGCAATCCTCCTGTCTCTGCCTCCCCAGTGCTGGGATTACAGGCGTGAGCCACCATGCCTGGCCCCAGTGCTTTTTTAAAAACACAAAACGCTCAATCAAGTAATTTACATCAAGAACATTTAAGGCAAGGAGGATTTAAACAATGTAATACATCTTGAGTAAAATATATTATTAAAAACCTTAATATTTCTGAAGTTTCACTGACCTGACTGTCAGAGTAAGTATCCATATTGTAATAGTGTTTCCTAAGAATTTCAGTAATTACACCTGTGGAGTCTGACTCCGTTACTGACCTGCCTTCTCAAACAGTATAACTCATGAGGTACAGGCTTAAGATTGAACGTTAACAGTATAACACTGAATATTAGAGCTATGAAACAAATTTCAAATCCCTTCTTCTAGGTGTTCAACCTCAAATCCACAAGTTCTAACATTTCAGTTTTCCCCTTCAGCTTTTAGGGGCAAAACAAAGAGAATTGGGTAACTTTAACGTTTATTCCTCACAAAACAACTCACAGAACTGCTGCTGGATGCCATTGCTTCTTGATTTTCTTTATAGGTCCTGGCTTTTGGAGAACTGGGAGGAGTCCGAGAAGTACATACTAGATGAACCATATGATATTCATCTTGCTAAAATTAAAGAAGATTACATTTAAAAGGTTGTACCAGAAAATGTACAGTTCCAAACGTCAGTAACTAAGTTGAAAAACTCAAACTCAAAACTTAAGTTCCTTTCTAGACTAACCATTTTATTAGTAGTAAATTGTCATTATTTGAGCTAAGTTTACCATTTTACTATTTGGGTGACTTTTGAATTGAATACTTTCTCTTCATGCCTGCAAAATGGTCCAAATACTGAATAACTACTCAGGATGACATTTAAAAATATTACATTACATATCAAGCAATCTTGAATTAAACATTGCTGTCAATATAATCTATTATTTCAATATAAAGCACGTGACACCTTACTTTCAGAACTATGAAAGTCACCTTGAAGCTTAGGCCCACAAACTGAATAGTGAGCATTATCAGCACTGGTAAAAGACAGTCAAATAACTGCATGGACTCTCATTTGCCTTAATTTTAGCAAGGTGATGATGTATACACAGATATAAAGCATACATATGTACTTCATCTTGTAAATATTCCGTGTTTCCATAAACCTACAACTATGATTGAAGGCAAAGTCTAGGTTATGACAAAGGTTAGCATTTGAGCTCAATGGGATCATGCATATATTCATACTTATGACAAAAATGAGTAAACAAGATGGAGAAAACAAAGCACATAAAGGAAGACCAAGAAAAATGATGAGTCAGTGCTAAAAAAAGGAAGAGGAGGAAGAATAACAAGTGAGTGATAAAGAAAAGGGGGCAGGAAGAAAAGATGTCCAGTGGTGAGAAAGGAAGCAAAGCTACTAGAAACTACGACCTGTTTATCAACTGCCTACCAGAACCCAGAGTTAGGCTTAATTCTTTTTTTTTTTTTTTTTTTTTGAGACAGGGTCTCGCTTTGTAGTTGAGGCTGGCTCTGAGCTCACTATGTAGCCTAGGCAAGCCTCAAACTCAGCAATCCTCCTGTCTCTGCCTCCCGAGTGCTGGGATTACAGGCGTGGGCCACCACACCCAGCAACGCTTAATTCTTAGAATCCAAGAAAGGTTAGGTCAGCTCTGTCCTTCAAAGCTCATGGTATGACGAGATCAGAGCAGTGCACTAGAGCACAGTTAGAGAAACACACGAAGCAGTCAGTCTTTTACATAAAGCGGAGAGGCACCAACTACAGTGGCTTCAGGCAATTTGAGAAGGAACTGAAAGGGGGAAGAATGCTGAGGAAAGGCTGCACCAACAGCTCCACACGAGAGGAGCTGAGCAGGGCAGCTCGAACCTGCCAATCTACAAGGTCCTCTGAGCTCCTGAGTAAAGAGTAATAAAAGCACCCGCAAATAAGGTGTTCATGCTCACAAACATACGCACTTCCAAAAGATCACATTAATCACAAGTACCTCGTACCACTCATCCCCTCTCTATAACCTTTTATACCTAATGCACACCAGCTAAAGTGAGTGGCAGCATTTACTTTTAAAAAGGTACAAAACCAACTCAGAGCCTTATTCAAAATGTAAACATGTTGCCAAAAACTTGAGGCTTACAGGCTGCAACAGTTCTTTCAGCAGTTTTTACATTCTTGTCTGAACCTATTTCTAGCAAAAAAGCTTTTGAAAAAGTACTCACAGGCAGGTTACAGCTACCCGTGGATAAAATAATATACATCTGTCATTTCAAGGAGCAGAGTGCAGAAACATAAAAATGAGAGGAAACAAACATGCAGAACACAGGGTCTTTCAGACTGCTCAGCGATCAGAGGACTATTCTGTATGGCTGTAATGGTGCAGACTTGGCATCACCCATTTGTCAAAACCCACAGAACAGCCATGAGCAGGAGGAGGATGTGGAAGGGCAGCACAGGGTGCAGGTCTGTGGGTACAGCACGGGCACAGCCTGCACAGCCAGCAATAGTGGGGTGGGCTGCGCCCGTGTGGGCCTCAGGGAGCACAGGACAGTCTCTGGACTTCCCACTCAGTTTGCTCAAGACTAGAACTGCTCTAAGAGATAAAGTTTATTATAAAAATAGAGAGAAACATGCTACAAAATTCTATTTTTGAAGGGGAACATATTAAAATATTCTAGCTATATAAAATCCCACAATTAAAGTGACAAAAGTCACACTAGCAAAGTTAAAATGTCAACTATCTACGCAGAAGGAATATATTGAAATAAGATTTTTTTCAGTGTCCCACAGAGATGACCATAAATATACAGAATAAAATATAGATCATCTAGATCACATCAAGAACAAGAATTAAGTCAAAAATTACAGACAAAATATACAGCTATTCAAGTTTGCTATATTCAAAAACAAAAAGCAGTGCTGAAGACCCCTGAAAACATTAATTCCATAAATTAATCTGAGCTAAAAGCTGCATTAAAATAATAAGCATTCCAGTTGTTTGTCAAAATCCTAAGATGAAATATATTTTAGCTCTGGACATCAAAAAGCTTCTAACTGGTATACCAGTTGCACTTAGAAATATTTCCTATCCTGAAATTAACTCCCAATGCAAGCAATTTGTATTAAAACATTATGAAGTTGAGATAAAAAGATTGAGAGAAGTTCTGGACACATATAATCCTACTTCAGATTTAGCTATCAGATCAATCAATATGCAACTGTTACCTGAATAATCAGAAACACATCAGACCATTCACTTTCTAACTCATTTTTACCTGCTATGTTACCCAAAAGGGTTGACTTTAAATAAAAACTAGACTATCTGGATAAAACTACAGAAACGTATCTCCTCTCACATTCTGACTGCACGTCTGGTTCTGGAAAGTGGAAGGAAAAGCTTACTTTTCTGAGAATGTCTTTCAGCTGCAGATGATCGGGAAGCAGTCTGCCCGAATACACCAATCTCTGATCCTTCGTCAACTGAGAAATGGGATAAAGAAAAGAATTCAAGTTCTCTAATTATACAAATTTAAAGTTGGAAAAAAAAATCACTAAATACAAGTAAAATAAAGCTCCTGTTAGGGACAAAGAAGCAGAAAACTGGCATAATTTAAGAATGTTCATTTTCAAAGTCCCACTTAAGATACTGAAGCGCTCAGCAAGTGGCAGTGTGTCTGTAAGAAAACATGGGTAATTACCGTATTTTCAAAAGTTGAGAAAGTGGTAACAAAGAAGTTTATCTTTTCAACTGTAACATAAAACACATATGACTATAATTAAAACTCTCAATGTTAGGCAAATGAGAACATGGTTGGCCTTCTATCTATGGTCAACCTCACTATCAAATTTTTAAATCATCAGTAGTTTGCACCATGCTATCCATATTTTTAGAGTATTTTGGAATCAGTTACAACTTCAGGTAACTAGTCTAGTTTTTATTTATTTAGTTCCTATCACTCTCACAAATACTGTTGTACATTTTCAAAAACACAAGACAAAAGAAAAATCAAGGCTGGCTTGATGGCACAACCATGCGATCACAGCACTCGTGAGGATGAGGCAGGAATGGTCATTGAGTCCAATGCCAACTTGAACACACAGCGAGTCCCTGTCTCAAAAAAAAAAAAAAGAGAGAGAGAGAGAGAGAAATCAACACAAGTGCATGAAGATTCAGCTGCTATCTCTATATGCAACTCAAAATACAAAATATGTTCTGGTTAGCTGTCATATTTCATAGTCAATAAAATCTACCCGTGTTCACTGTTAGCACCTGTTAGAATTAAAGCACTGGCAGTCCCATAAGTCTCAGGTGCAGTACCAACCAGGCTGCACCTGCTGTGTGAGTTACTCCATGTAGTACAGAAGAGGAGCTTGTCGGCTGTGCTTTGCCCTGAGTGACTCCATTTTACAGTTTGCTCCACTCTGAGTGCAAAAGCTTTCACAGGTCACTCCAACTTGGTAACTCGCCTGTGCAAATAAATAATCACTGGATATTGGGCACATCAAACTTATCAGGAAAAAAACAACTCCCAGCCAGAAGGCATAAACCAATAAATTTATCTCGATAATACAAAACTGCCACCTGTAAACTTACTGAATTAAATCGAGGCCACACAGTCCATGAGATATCTAAGTTATATCAGAGAAAACCAGGCCAGGGAGCTTGTCCAACATACCAGAAAAACCAACAGCACAACCGGCTCGCCTGATCGTATCAGAGAAGGGTTTGGCAGTGCCACACGGACCACACCTACCTGCCATCCCATCAAGCCACCGGGAATCAACCCGTCATGAGGCCGGCAGCCCATGAACTCCAGCTGTCCGTCCCTCAGCAGCAGATCGGCTCCATCCCTCCGCCCGACACAGCCCACACCAACTGCCTGCTCCAGACTCAGGCTCTGACCGACTGTGCACTGCTCATCGCCCGCCCAGTCTCCTCAGACTCTGCCTTGGTGTCAGTTCCTCAGTCCTGCAGCCACTGCTAACCCCTTCCTACCCACTCTGTAACCTGTGTGATGCATGATGTATGACCTGAGTATTACAGGTATTGGCAATCAAGACTAGAAAAAGAGCCTGCGATTGCCTGCCTCACTGGCTATCAAATGAACTTTCGGTCCCTAGCCTGACAAGGCTGGAGAAACTGATGCAGCTTGTGAATTCATTGCTAACATTGTGAAAAGACACAAACATCCATCATCTGTTACTGGCATAGCTCACTCACAATATAAATATTCCTTGAATTCTACAAAAATAATTCAACTTTAGGTGTACCAACTGTTAAATCGAAAATCTAGATCCAAGTCCCAAGTCAAAATTATTGAAAATTTTTAAATAGATACTATATATAACACGGCTGCTATGGAATGGTTATAAATAGACACAACAGAAATGTCATACTGAGTAAGATCTGTGGCTCAGGATTCATTACACCCAAAAACCAATGGACTATCCTTCCACAATATTTAGCTGTTAGGCATAATCTAGCTTCCCCTAGAAACAATTTGAGTGTGCCTTCCTAAAATATGTTAGGTACAAATTCTTACTATAAACAACCAAATACAACACAGGCAGTTAAAGATAGGTATCGTAAGTCTTGAAACTTCAACCAATACATGCACTGATAGGCACTGTGATACTGTAAAAGACATACTTGGTCTTCACCCCATTTCCTGGCACATGGCTTCTAAAATCCTTGGCATCTCAGCAAAGAGGTTTCTAGAGGGTAGCACACCCAGGGAAGGCTGAGACGCTCGACACCATCCCTTGTCTCATTCCTTACCTCTTCCACTTGCTTGTCCATATCCTTTACAGTCAAAGGGTAAATGTAAGTGTCCCCCTTAATTCTGGGCACTGCTCCAGCAAATTAACCAAACTCAAGGAGGCAGTCTCTGAGCCCAATTTACAGTGGCTCTCCAGAGGCACAGCCACAGGCAGTGCTGCACCAACTTCTGACACGGAGGCTTCTTGGAGACTGAGGCCCCAATCTGCGGGACCTGACACCACCTCCAGATGTGGTCAGAACCGAACTGAATGGAAGATACCAGCTTCTGTCTGCAGCAGAGTCTCTTGCTGGTATCAAGAAAAGCTCCACAGTTTGGTGACCAGCATTCACAGAAGTATTCTGTATGGAGTGTTGCAGTGGTCAGGGAAACTGAGGCTTTCAGTAATAAATGACAACCTCTGCCCAACATGAGCTATTAAAGTTTTGCCAATTTCTGTAACGTAATTATACACTAGAACCTAAAGAATTTCATGAACTCTCATTTCTCAGCACACCACTTAATTCATAGACATTCTATGTTCCATCATCACTCTACATAAAAGACATAAACCTTTTTAAAGAAATTTTAAGTTTTATTTTACTGTAAAAATTCTCAAACATACAATGTGAAAGAAACAAAACGAACTCCTAAGTACCATCTTCTAGGGCTCCGAAGGACCCAGCTTCAGCAACTGCCAGCACCCTAATCTTGTTTCTACTCCTCCTTTCCTTCTTTCCCCTCAACCCCCATAGCCAAGAATATGTTAAAGTAGCTGGATGTGGTGACTCACGCCTGTAATCTCAGCACTCAGGAGGCAGAAGCAGGAGGATTGCTGAGTTCCAGGCCTGCCTGGGCTACATAGTGAGCTCAGGGCCAGCCTGAACTACAAAGTGAGACCCTGTCTCCAAAAAAAAAAAAAAAAAAGAATATGTCAAAGCAAATACCACATATCCTTTCTCTCCATCTGTAAAGGCTGAGTATATGTCTGGAATAGTTTTTTACTACTGCTGTTTTCTAGTAGTCACACCACTTCAACACTCAACAGAAGAACAATTCCTTGCCATGTAATATCCATTACAGTTCAGCTCTCTCCACATGCTTGAAACCTTTTGGTGACTGAATCACAGTCCAAATAAGGATAACATACAAGGCTAGATTCTTTAGTTTAATTTTTTAAGGGTTTCCACTTCCTTTGAACTTTTCCCCTGTTCATCATGAAAGAAGCTGTGCTGTTTGTCTTACAGCATTTCCAAGTCCAGCCGGCTGGCTCTGTGCCTAGAGAAACTTTGAACAGTGCTATGCGTTCCCTGCACCGTCACCTACACATGGGCTGGGCAACCCACTTTCAGGAATGCTGGGACTGATCAGCAGGCCCACCCCTCGTCAGCCTGACCTCCCCCTCATAAAGCTCCCTCCAACTTTATACATTACCTACATGCAACTGCCTGTAGTTATTACTTCACTGTTATTTTCTAATTCTACAAATCCTTCTATATTTACTAGAAGTAATTTTTCTAAAAGAACTTTACCTCATCAACCATTCAGTTACCCAGGCTGAGTAAGAAAAGCTCCAAAGATGTCCAACTCCTTCCCTTTGCAGTGTTCAGGGTGACTGCACATGCTAGCTCTAACATGGCCACCTGGGTTCAGAGTTTTGTTTTGAAGCATCGCTATCAGCTTATAAAGTCCTATGTTTTTCAATGTACTAACATGTTTTTAAACCCCAAACTGAACCCTCTTCGGCAGTGGGAGTACCTCCACATTGGCGCCAGTGTCATTTTGACAGAACCTGATCTATTCGAACCCCCGGCCTTGCTTTCAGACACAAAAGCCTCAGGCTCCGCTTCCACGGTTCCCAACCCAGACCCGGCACCAGCCACTGCTTCAGGAGCCTTCACTCTTCTAACAGGACGTGGGAGCTGAGACCAAAATCTGAGACGTGGTGCTTGTTTTACACTTGTCATTACTGCCAAGGCTCTTCAGAGAGCAAAGTTAGAAAATAGGTATTTTTAGAAAAATAAAGTTAAACTCTGAGTTCAGACTAATTATTTGCCACTTACATTATTTTTACTTTATACATCCTCTATAATCCCCAAATAATAAGCCTATTACTAACACCACTGAATGAAGCGTGAGGTTCCTTACAGCTTTTTTCTGTTCTAGGCTATACACCACTAGGGATACTCACCAAAATACTGTATTTCAAGTAAGCTGAAAGAATTCTTTTAGCTGTTTCACAACCTGATATTGTTAAATTCTTGTGTTTCTATCTAGAATATCTTTATCCTATGTATCTTGGAGTTTTCTAAAGTTAATCACAACATGCATGGAAAAGATAAAAACTTCCAAGAGGCATGGTTTTTGCCCTGTCCCTTTGCCCTCCCACCAACTCGTCTTAGTAACACAGCATCTGAATACACACTCTCACGGTCCTTCCTTCTCTTACATTAAAGGCAGTACACTGTGCTTACTTCCCGCATCTTGCTTTCTCTGGAGTTTCGCCTCAGCGGCACAGCGGTATCTTCCCCATTCTCTTTTGACAAATGCATAATGATCCATTAGGGAAGTACTACAGTTTACGAAAGGATATTTCAGTGTGCTCAGGGCTTTGTTACTACACAGGTGTCCTCCTGTGACATTTGCCTTTATCTCTATATTCCCCCCGAAGCATCCTTGAACAAGATGAGAAGTGATTCTGATGAAAACAGCCTTGGAGTTCCAGGGTAAGACCTAAATGGAATGGAATCAAGAGAAGAGAAGTTGCGCACAGTAATGCAGACCTAAAATCCCAGAACCTGGGAGGCTGATGCAGGAGGACCCTGACTTCAAAGTTCGCCTGAGATACATGGTAAGATGCTATCTCGAAAGAATAAAAAACAGAATAAGGGAGATAAAAAAGGAGAGGAATATAGTTAGAAACAGTCAATATATTCACTTAAAATAAGTTTCATACAATGGAATGGAAAGAAATAGGACAACAGCTAGAAGGACAGTGTAATCGAGAGGTCCTGGTACTGCTTCATTTTCCTATGGTTTGGGGTTTCTTAAGAAAAAACATGTCTGGATGCTGGCGAGGCTGTAGGGAGAAAGGAACCCTTCTCCACTGCTGGTGGGATTGTAGACTAGTGCAACGATTGTGGAGATCTGTGTGGAGATTCCTAAGAAAACTAGGACTAGAGGTCCCATTTGACCCTGCTATCCCCCTGCTAGGAATATACCCAAAGGAATTTTTAAAATCACATTGGAAAGACAGATGTACACCCTTGTCCATAGCAGCTCAGTTCGTGATAGCTCAATCTTGGAAACAACCCAAATGCCCATCAACTGGAAAGTGGATAAAGAAGATGTACTTTTAATGGAGTATTACTCTGCCATAAAGAATGATAAGATTGATTCATTTATGTGCAAATAGAGACACCTGGAGGACACACTAATAAGTGAAATAAATAGAATACAGATATGCAAATACCGGATCTTTTCTTTGTTATAAGTACCTCTAGAAGTAAAGGAGTGCTAGAATGTAAGATAGTTTTTGTAATATCCAAAAGGAATTTGGTATGGGAACGTAATGAGGGGAAGGAATAAATATGGGATTTGGAAAAAAAAAAAATAAACATGTCTGGGCTGAAGGTTTAGCTCAATGGTTCTGTCGCCTGTCTAGCAAACACAAGGTCCTCAGTTTGATCCCCAGTAACCACATACAACAATACTGGTGTGTGGTGACTCACACCCAGCAATCAGTACCACATACCACAATGCTAGGTGTGGTGGCTCACGCCTGTAATCCCAGCACTGAGGAGGCAGAGGCAGGAGGACTGCTGAGTTTGAGGCTTGCCTGGGCTACAGAGTGAGCTCGGGGCCAGCCTGAACTACAAAGCCAGACCCTGTCTCAAAAAAAAAGAAAGAAAAAAGAAGAAGAAACATGTCTTCATGCCAACAGGAGGACTCCAGCAGAAGGAGAAAACTGATGAGGTAGGAGAGAAAGGAGAATTTCCGGCGCAACCTTGAGTCCCTAGTAAGAGAGGCTGTACCTGCCGGGGCTGGGCTTTGCTGAGACCCCTGTGCAAGAACCCATGACAACCAAACTAGGCTGGTTTTCTCATCTGTGATATCACAGCATGACAGTAGCTTACAGAGTTGAATTTTCACAACCTCTCCCAGAGTGCAGTGAACACAGAGTACTTACGTCCAGGTCGACACCCTGCGGTTTTAGGATCATCTACAAATTGTGTGGAAGCACTAAGGGTTATATGCTGACAGCAGGCTGGAATTACCGCTGTGACTACAAACATGGTTAGAAACTATGAGAGTAAGTTTAGCTAAAGCGGCAACAGCTATCACTCTTCAGTGGCCAAAAAAGAAAATCTTAATCCATATTAGAACAACTTTCAAGTTGCTACTTAAAATAACATTTGTAAATAACAGAAAATTTTAAATTAAGTTTACCTTCTCTACACAGAAAGAAAAATACTTTTATGTTGGCTAAAAAAAAAATGCCTAAGTTATTTAACTTCAGATTTGTAGTGACAGAATACAGCACTAGTAACTACTTCCTTTTTTTTTTTTTTTTGAGATAGGGTCTTGCTTTGTAGTTCAGGCTGGCCCTTAGCTCACTATGTAGCCCAAGCAAGCCTCAAACTCAGCAATCCTCCTGCCTCTGCCTCCCGAGTGTTGAGATTACAAGTGTGAGTCACCACACCCAGCATTGTTGTATGTGGTTATCAGGGATTGAACTCCCGACCTTGTGCTTGCTAGACAGGTACTGGAACCACTGAGCTAAATCCTTGACCCTTCTTTTTTTGTAAACATTTATTGGCACATTTTATTTATTTTTATTTACTTTTTGGTTCCCGGGATTGAATTTGGAACCTTGTGCTTGTGAGGCAGGCACGAGAACCACTGCGCTAATCCCCCCTGGTAACAACTACTTCTAAGTGAAAGCAATGTACAAATCATCTGCTTTCTATGTAGATAACTTCTACTTTTCCATTAAGCTGTAACAGTAATGGAATCAATCAGATACTTTAAAAGTGTTCACTTCCAAAAAGATAAAATGTGGTAAAAAAAAAAAATTCAGTATTAGAGACCACTGATAAATGTAAATAAAGTATACTGGCAACTGAATTTTAAAAGTTTGCTCTCCTAATTCATTAGTATGTAGGTTTAAGACCAATCTTCTCCAGAAACAGTTTACTGTCATGACTTTACAGACCCAAGAAATCTAACCTTGAAAAATCTACATATTAGTGAACATACTAAGGGAAATTATTTAAAAACAAAAGCACTGAAATAACATGACAGTGCGTATAAAGTAACCATCCAAATTACTGATTTTACATCAAGACTAAAAACTCAAAATTGAAGATAGTGAGAACTGCTACTTTCAAAACTGTGAGTTCCAGTTTGAAAACAGACACAAATAATAAAATTAAGAGCTAGCACATATCCTACTAAAGCCAAAACACAGCAGACTAAACTACTACTCACTCGTCGCCAGACACTGGTTACCCGTCACCAGAGCCCCTATTAAAGCCTACACCTACTGCACAGAAAGGGTGGGCAACGACTCCTCAGTGAGGACAGACAGACTTAACTGCTCCCAGCAAAAGGTGGTGCCACCTGCAAGGAGAAGGCAGGCACCACGGCCTTTTCCGCTTGCACCTCTGGAGAGGCTGAAAATAAGATAAACTTTACAAAGCCAGGCACGGTGGTACAAGCCTACAATCCCAGCACTCTGGGGTGCTGAGGCAGGAGGATCACAATCCAAGCATTCGGGAAAACTCATGGAGACCCTGTCTCAAAATAAAATAAAAAGGCCTGGGGATGTGACTCAGCGTGAAGGCCTTGGGTTTGGTCCTCTGTACTGAAAAATTAAAATTAACAAAGTAGGAGGCCCCTATACAATTCATTCATCACTTTAGGGTCTTTTACTAAATTATCAATCCAATTCCAAAAACTGGGCTTCTTCATAAAATACAAATGTGTATCTATCCAAGTCCTCTCTCGCCCTCTCGGACCCAGAACCATATATCCAAATGCTGTAACACAACATCTTCAGATGTCTTAATAGGCTACTCAAAGCATGTATGGTGGCACATACTTGTGTCCCAGCACGAGACAAGAGAATGGCTCATCCAAGGGGGACCTGGACTGCATGGGGAGAGCCTGTCTCAAAATCAATCAACTGGGGGCCGGAGATTTAGCTCAGTGGTTCTACCACCTGCCTAGCAAGCGCAATGCAGGGTGTGGAGGTTCATGCCTGTAATCCCAGCACTCAGGAGGCAGACGCAATTGGATTGCTGAGTTCCAGGATTGCCTGGGCTACATAGTGAGCTCAGAGCTAGCCTGAACTACACAGTGAGACCCTGTCTCAAAAAAAAAAAAAAATCAATCAACTGGACTGGGGATTTACCTCAATGGTTCTGGGCACCTGTCTAACTAGACAGTTTTGGTACTAGGCAATGAACTCAGGACCAAAACAGACAAACATAGAAAACAACCTTGTTTCTTAGGGCCAACGATTAAGCTCACTGGTTCCTATAAGTTATTTCCACAAGTCTCTCTCAGTCCAGTTTCTTTTTACCAGATTATCTACACTGGACTTAATGCTAATTTCACCATATCAGACCTTTCTTCTGTCTCCAACCTCCCTTGACAGCATCCATTTCTCTTCACTCTCTAGACAGACTGGTGTTCACTCAGACCCCAATTTTTCCTGAACTCCGACACCCCATCTGCAGTGCTCTCCTCCAGTTTTTGCACAGCTGCTCTTACATATATTCTTTAGATCCTAGGTTTAAAATGATCTCCTTAGCCAAGTCTTCCCTGACTTACAAGTTTAGTACAGTATTCCCTTTCACATATTCTGTTCCTGCCCCTCCTAACACAAAACACAATCTGTAATTATGTTCACATGTGTGTCCCTAAATGGAATGTAAGTAAGAAGAACAAAAGGGCCCAAGTCCTTCTTGTTCATTACTATACTCCTGGAGCCTTGAACTGTGTCTGACAAAGTAGATGCTAAATGTGAGCATGTTGAAAGGAAGTGTTATGAAGGGGACATGGTACCACACACCTGTCATCTTGCACTCTGGGAGACTGAGGCAAAAAAGATCACAAATTCAAACCCAGCCTAGGGAACTTAGTGACTTAGCAAGACCCTGTCTTAAAACAAAAATAAAAAATTGGGGCTGGGCATGGTGGCTCACACTGTAATCCCAACACTCGAGAGGCAGAAGCAAGAGGATTGCTGAGTTCGATTCTGGCCTGGGCTATATAGTGACCTCAGGGCCAGCCTGAATGACAAAAAAAAAAAAAAAAAAAAAAGTTGAATTCAATTCCCAGTATCCCCAACCAAAGAGGAATTATGAATTCAAAATTTATTTGAATTCATTTAAAATTCAATATCAATTATTTTATATGCAGTCATTAAAATGGAATTTAAATATTTAGTCTCTAAATAACACTACTACAAACACTGGTGTGATTCGTTAACTCATTTCTACAAACTGTACTGATATTAGCAGATTACTATAAAGAACCAATCACATCAGTATTTTAGGAGTGTTTCTCTAAATTAGCAGTCATCATCAAATAAACTTTTATCTTTCTACAGCAAGGAAACATCAATTTTCAGAAAAGATGAACATAAACATGTAACAAAATTAGAGTAACCCCTCCAAAGAACAAAAGTAAGTGTGGCGGGTGTGGTGGCTCACGCCTGTCATCCCAGCACTCGGGAGACAGAGACAGGAGGATTGCTGAGTTCCAGGCTTGCCTGGGCTACATAGTGAGCTCAGGGCCAGCCTGAACTACAAAGCGAGACCCTGTCTCAAAAAAAGTAAGTGTGGACAAGGATGTAGCCTAACTGGAGAACTTACAGATTACTGTTGGAATGTGAAACACCTCAGCCACTGTGGAAGAGAAACTGACAGGTCCTCAGGAAGCCATTTATGGCATCCCCCTATGACACAGTGCACACCAAAAAGAACTGAAAATGTGCCCCTGCACTGGAATGCTCACATTATCACTGATATTAACCAAAAAGCAGAAACAATATATATGTTGTCAACTGATATGTTGATCAACAAAATATGATATATACATGTCATAGAATATTTTACAGCCATAAAGGAAATTAACGTTTATAACTTTGATGAGTCTTATCAACATCATTCTAAGTGAATCACACCAGACACAAAAGGCCGTAAAACCGTTTCCATTTTTTTTTCTTTTTTTTTTTTTTTTTTGCTTTTTGAGACAGGGTCTTGCTTTGTAGTTCAGGCTGGCCCTGAGCTCACTATGGTGCCCAGGCAAGCCGCAGCGAACTCGGCAATCCTCCTGTCTCTACCTCCCGAGTGCTGGGATTACAGGTGTGAGCCACCACGTCCGGCATTGTGGTATGCGGTGTTGATTGTTGGTGGGCGTGTCCCCATGCCCAGCATTATATGTGGTTACCGGGGATCGAACTCAGGACCTTGCGCTTGCGAGGCAGGCACCGGAACCTCTGAGCTAACCCTCCGGCCCAAACCGTTTCCATTTTTATGAGATGTCCAGAATAGGCAAATGTATAGAGACAAAGCAAAATAGTGATGGGCCAGGGATTTAGCTCAGTGGTTCCAGCACCTGCCTGGCAAGCACAAGGTCCTGAGTTCAGTCCCCAGTATCACATACCACAATGCCAGGTGCAGTGGCTCAGACCTGTTATCCAGCACTCGGAATGCAGAGGCAGGAGGATTACCTTAATTTCAAGGATAGCCTGGGCTACATAGTGAGTTCAGTGCCAGTCTGAGCTACAAAGCAAGATCCTATCTCAAAAAAAAAAAAAAAGAGAGAAAGAATGAAAGAAAAAGTAAATTAGTGGTTACAAGGAGTTGAGAAAACAAAAAGTGGGTATTTGTGCAGGTGATTAAATGTTCTTAAATTACAAAATGATGACAACTACACAAGTATGAAAACACTAAAAACCAGAGATGTGTACTTAAGGAGAGCAAATTTTACATTATATGCATTATAACTATTTTAGTTACTTTCCTCATTACTGGGACAAAATACTCAACATCCACAAATTAAAGGAGGTCAGGTTTTATTTTGGCTCAGTTTTAGAGCTTTCAGTCCACAGCTGGCTGGCTCCAAACCAGGACAGCATGGCAGAGGGACATCACAGAGAAGCAGTCCACAGCAAGGCAGGCAGGAAGCAGGAATGGAAGTAGCAGGAAACCTCCCTTCCTCTTTTATCCCATTTGGGCTACAAGCCTATTCGTCAGTGCCACCCACATCCAGGGCAGATCTTCAGTCTTCAGTATAACAACACCCAGAACTATGCTAATCCAATCAGTGGACTGATGCAGTTACACACTCAAGATCCAGTCACTCTCAAAGGCCCCACCTGAGAGGCTTTGGGGGACACTCTGGATACAGACCACAAAACTAACTTAATAAAAATGTTACTGTTAACTGAATATTCAAATACATTCATATAATCAGAGTTTTAAAAGCAAAAGAAATTCTTTACTATGACCTGAAAAAAAAGTTTCTTATGTGTCTAAATTAGAAATGAAACTTAAATAGTTTTTACTTCACTAAAAGAAAAAAAAAATTGGCTCTGTAACTTGAATGTCAATGAACTTAGTTTATACATCAGGAAAAATGGTTAAGAGACATAACAAAATGACAATAACCAACTCAACTTTCAACTAGTTAGTCTAGTATTTTAAACTAAAACCCTAGGAAAACTACAGATTTTGAGAACTCAATCAAGATTCAATTTAATTGGGAAAGTAATGTAATTTATCTCTTCAAATCAGCTAATAACACTTTTTCCTCACTGAAAATCCATTTCTTCATCAGTTAGGATAAGTGACACTAGCTGCTATAACAACCCCGAGATCTCAGTAGCTTTATACAATAAAGAGAAATTTTCTCTGAATTAAAAAAAAATCACATAATACCAAGACTCCAGAAAACTCAGCATTAGCAAATCAAAAAGTACAAATGAAGACCAGGGATGTAGTAAAGTGACACAGTGGCTCCCTGACAAGCACAAGGTCCTAAGTTTGATCTCTGGTACTGTGAAGAAAAATAAAAGTACTAATGAAACTATCAATTACAAGATTCTACTGACAAGTTACAGACTCCACAAAGGAATGTAAATAAAACTCCTTCTGTCAGTACCATCACAGTTCTTGTTGCCCGTTCCTACAATGGAAGAAACCTAACAGTGAGTTTCCTCTCCCTCTCCACTGCTCTACTGAGGCACAGCAGACTCAGCCAAACAAGGGGAAGAACAAGGTGGAACTTGCTGATTATACTGCATGGTCCAGAGACAGCTATTCCACCCAAAAGTGACAGCTGCTTAACCATCAGGCCAAGAAAGCTCTGCTACTCATCTAGGGGACACTCCACGGCAAAGAAAGCTCACCTGCAGATGTAATATTCAAAAATAAACCCTAATCGCAAGAAAGATTTTTCTAAAACATTTACATAGAGCCAGGCATGGTAGCATACACCTTTTGATCCTGAGGCTGAGACAGGAGAATCACTGGGTGTCCAAGGCTAACCTGGGCTATACAGTGAGTTCAAAACCAGCCTGAACTACAAAGCATATTTTTATCTTAAAAAAAAAAAACCTGAAGTAAATAAAAGTCCATATATATACTACTATCTAAAACTTTAATGTTTTAACTATTTATCAAAAATAAAATCCTATGGGGCCGAAGATTTGGCTCAGTGGTTCCAGCGCCTGCCTAACAAACGCAATGGTCCTGAGTTCGATCCCCGATAACCACATACAGTGCTGGGCATGGTGACTCACGCCCACCAGCAATCAATACCACATACCATAGTGCCGGGCGTGGTGGCTCACGCCTGTAATCCCAGCACTCAGGAGGCAGAGACAGGAGGATTGCTAGTTCGAGGCTTACCTGGGCTACATAGTGAGCTCAGAGCCAGCCTGAACTACAAAGCGAGACCCTGTATCCAAAAAAAAAAAAAAAAATGAGTTTCTGCCAAGAATGGTGGCACATGCCTATAATCCTAGCACTCTGGGAGGCTTTAAAGCAATAGGGCTTTGAGTTTGAGCCCAGCCTGGACAAACTCATCAACTTATGGAGACATGTCTCAAAATAAAAAGGGATAAAGGGTATAGCTCAGTGTGAATACCCTGGATCCAACCTCTGGTGCCTCAGGAAAAAAATTCACATTTATTTACTATTACCAACTTCAGGGTAATCAAGTTCCATGTTCTAACTTTTAAATGTTAATTTTAATTTGAAATATCTAGCATGCTAATGGCTTACCAAAAGCAATTTCACCTGAAAAGTTAGTTCATAGATATATAATCCAAATCCTCTGAAAGTAATAACTATTAACCTTTCAATACTTACATATAGTTCAGTCACAAGTGCCAAATAGCTTAAAAGAGGTAAGCATCCTTTCTGGCAAAAATGAATTTTGGTAATTTGTGCCAGTATACATCTCCCTTCCATTTTCAATTAAATTCACCCAATCTAAAGCCTAAGAAATTCAGAAACACTGAACAGAAGCATAGTCACTCAACAACCAACAGCCTACATATTTCTCCCCTTGTGGAACTGAGCTACATCTCCAACCCTTTGTTTTTATTTTTCCAGACAGGATCTTGCTAAGTCACTAAACCTTCCAAGGGGAGCTGGAACTTGGACTTCTCTTGAATCAGCACAAGGGGCATGCATCACCAAGCCCAGCAGACTTAAAGAATATTTTTTCAGAACTCCACTCACAGGCCACTCATACACCAGACACACGTACAACTGAGAATGCCAAAGTGTAAGGCTTGGTGGATTGTGGAAAGAGGCCAAAGCAACATGCTTTGAGTCTCAAGATATGTTCCTGGATCCCCCCCAAAATTTACCACAATAAACAGAAATAACCACTGAGTAGCTGGTAAGTTTTAGCACAATAAGGCCATGTTACCTATTATCTATGCACCTGTAGATAACAAACCACCCAAACTTACACAGTAGATTGCTCTGCACTATCCAGCAGTCATCACCACTGCTGCTTCTCCGCTTGCTTCTGGCCATCCTGGGCCCTGACTGAGCTCTGTGTTACTGTACACTGTTGCACTGTACAGTAAGCACACAAAAGCACACCTGTGACAACATCCGGCAGATATGTGAGCTTTTTCCACAATTTACTCACATCTATGAATGTTCATGTGAGGTCTGCTCATACCTGTGAAAGTTCGCAACTCAAATGTACGTAAGTTGGAAACTTACTATATGCTTCTTTTAAAGTTCATTGGGGGTTTTTTTGTCTAAAGGTATGCTACCTGGATGGCCATGTCCCTAAATGCTTTTCTTCATCTTATGGACAGACATCACATATAAAATGAAGACTAGGTGTTCAAGTCAATTAGAAGGCTACTCAGTGATATTCTGACCTCAGGACTGGAAAATAAGGAATGCAAGCCCCAGAAAGGTACACCTTCAACACTGACCTCAGGATAAATCAGGCTCATGTGCCACTATTTGGGTAGAGAGCAGCAAGAAGGGATAACGAGGAAGCCACCTAACTAGACTTGGAGATTTATGCTTTCTAGGCTCTCTCTTAGATTTGTGCTTTCTAAACTCTCTTAGTATCCATTCTACTGAAAAACGTAAGATCAACCATACTAGTATTTACATCTCTGATAACTAAGTCTAAACCCATATCCAAATTGAAAATAAAACTGGCTTCTTGAAGGCATCTTCATCATTCAACAGCAATAACCTAAATTTCAGAGTAACTACTTCATACTGGACAGCAATTTCAAAACCTGAAAAATTAGGATACTAAGTATACATAATGACCAGTGTCACATTACAGTAAGAATCACAGTTATCTATACCCTTAATTAACATGAAGTGGTATATTTCGGTTCCTAAACCTGTTATCTGCACCATTCAGAGTTAACTCCAAAGGAGTTCTACTACTACAGTGCTTAAAAATTTGTATTTTTTTTTTGAGACAGGGTCTCACTTTATAGTTCAGGCTGGCCCTGAGCTCACTATGCAACCCAGGCAAGCCTCGAACTCAGCAATCCTCCTGTCTCTGCCTCCCGAGTGCTGGGATTACAGGCGTGAGCCACCACGCCTAGCACTGTATGTGGTTACCTGGGATCAAACTCAGGACTTTGCTCTTGCAAGGCAGGCACCAGAACCACTGAGCTAAATGTCCGGCCCAATTTGTGAGTATTTTTAAAACTATGGCAGTTGCAGCCGTTGATTTAGCTCAGTGGTTCCAGTGCCTACCTAGCAAGCACAAGGCCCCTATTTCGATCCTGTGACCACAGACAACAATTCTGGGTGTGGTGACACACCCACCAGCAATCAGTACCACATACCATAATGCCAGGAGTGGTAGCTCACACCTGTAATCCCAGCACTCAGAAGGCAGAGGCTGGAGGACTGCTGAGTTGGAGGCTTGCCTGGGCTGTATACATAGTGAGCTCAGGGCCAGCCTGAACTACAAAGTGAGGCCCTGTCTCAAAATAAATAAATAAATACGGCAATTGCTTAAATTCTTAAGTAGAAAACATCCTCCCCTCTACAGCCCACTAGAGATCTACAATTTTTACTTAAAATTCTATTACTAGTAATATAGTAATATAAAGCATCAGTGTACCATTAACTCAAAGATTAATTTTTGGAAAAAAAAAGCTGCAATTCTGCCTCTTCTTGTCCAAAAATTCTTACGCATACTTTAGGAGTGCACGTGTCCCTGTGCACCTTTTCTTTACACAGCTACACACTCAATCCCACTCCAGCACTAAGCACTCCCCTCTGGGCTCCCACAGCACAGGCATATCCTCTTGCACAACACCAGTCACATTATATTTACTTACATGCTGTTTCCTCCACTAAACCTGAACTTCAGAAGAGCAAAGCAACATTATCATCATCATTTTTTTGAGACAGGGTCTCGCTTTGTAGCTCAGGCAAGCCTCGAACTCAGCAATCCTCCTGTCTCTGCCTCCCAAGTGCTGCGATTACAGGCGTGAGCCACCATGCCCTGCACTGTAGTATGTGGTATTGATGGCTGGTGGGTGTGAGTCTCCACGCCCAGCACTGTATGTGGTTACTGGGGATCCAACTCAGGACCTTGGGCTTGTGAGGCAGGCGCCAGAACCACTGAGCTAACCCTCCGGCCCCTTATCATCATTTTTATAATTAGCATAGACAGTCAAAGCCTATGTTAATAAAAGGCTAAATATATTAAGTCCAAGAAAGTGTTTTCTGTGGGGAAGAGGAACTGGACATTTGTTGTGAATTTACTGAGAGAGACACAAATTTAAATTATTCATGTGGAAACAGTAATTAAGTCAAACCAGTATCTGACCAGAAAGTCTGGATCTAAAGATTTTGCTGAGTTTAGCCAAAACTCTAATAATAGCATGTAGATATACATATGGCCAACCTTTACAGGGATCTAAAAGAACAACTTCAATCTTTATTCTTTCAAGAGACAACTGTTCCAATTGGCCCCATTCTGGTGAAGTAAAGTCATTAAAGGACTCAAAATACCATCCAGAGACTCAAAGATAGAAATAGTCTAGAAACACTAGCTGAACCCTTAAGAGACTCAGAATACAAGTAAAGGGACTTGAAATGCAAGGTGAGCCATCAAGGGATTCAACTAAGTGGCTAGGGGAACTTTCCCTGGGGAATTTCTGTCCTTACTTCACTGGAGTTAAGGGACTAGGTAAAGTTGACTCGTGGCTTCATCCCTTTCTAATGAGACAGTAGATCCAACTATGGAGACAAAAACTGCCAAGAGTCTTTCTTCTGTGCTTAATGATGCCAGGGCCACTTGGACAGGGATGTCTGTCTAGTCTGTGTTAGGAGTCTCACAAGGGATGCTTTTGCAATGCTCAGGTCTCCTCCTTCTGCACGGGACACCTTCTTACAGAGTCAAGACTTAGTGTCTCCTCCTCTCTATAAGCTCCAACCTGAGCCAATAGGAAACTTAGTGAATTTCACCACCGTGAGTTTTACCAGCTTCACCACTAGATTGTATTCTTGATGGACGGGAAAGGTTTGATCCTGACAAACTAAAACAGAAACAGCTCATCTACTGTTGTCAAACGGTTTAGGTTCACTATGAACTGGGAGGTGGCAAAAGATGAATACAGAACAGTACTTTAAAACTATGAAAACTGTTCTCCAGTTACAGTATTACTCAAAACAGAAACAGCTCATCTACTGTTGTCAAATGGTTCAGGTTCACTATGAACTGGGAGGTGGCAAAAGATGAATACAGGACAATACTTTAAAACTATGAAAACTGTTCTCCAGTTACAGTATTACTCTTTAAAATATAAAAGGTGACATCTTTTATATACAGGCTTTTGAAGCTCTTTAACAGAGGAAAGGCCCCCAAACTAGGAGAAAATCCCTGTCCTGGAACCCCCATTTGTCTCTCAGTGGGATGTGGATCTTTGATCTGCTTGATGATACTTATAGGTCCCAGGCTAATAAATGAGGTTCCTTTCTTCAGTTACAGAAAGGACTAGGAGCCATGCAAATGAGTAATGTGCTCTAAAAGGGAAAGAATCACCTTGAATAGTCCACCCCCAACAGAACCAAACTGGAACTATAATACTAGTCATGGACTAAGAATGATGACTGATAGGCTTTCTGCTCTTACCAAGGAGATAAAGAGATGTCTTGTGTCTTTCATTAATATACTAATAAACAGCCATCTTTGATGGAAGGAGAAGCAATAGTGGGGCATCATTCCATCTGTCAATCACTCCTAGATATTCCACATAAACTACAAAAACTTCACATGGACCATAGACAACTATGGTTGGAAATGACCTTTTCTATATTCAACAATCAGGACCCAGAGCAAGGTCCTAAGAGAAAGACTAAGAGTATAGCTGTTCCAACTGTCAATGCTTTAAACTCACTCAAATCATCTATGGAAAAACTCAAGGACAACTGAGGTTCCTCTTACAAGTGCAAGAAAACTGCAAACTGGTCATGCAACTTCACCAAGCCACTGCCTGGGCCCAATGTGAGACAGCCAATATGCCTGCTCAAGTGACTGGAGGGTTTACTGCTCCCAGAGTGGGACTAGAGCAATT
>PVIC010012351.1:0-39819 GCA_004025085.1 Thryonomys swinderianus | reverse complement strand
CAATCCTCTTGTCTCTGCCTCCCGAGTGCTGGGATTACAGGCGTGAGCCACCACGCCCGGCATTGTGGTATGCGGTGTTGATTGCTGGTGGGCGTGAGTCTCCACGCCCAGCATTGTATGTGGTTTCCGGGGATCGAACTCAGGACCTTGCGCTTGCGAGGCAGGCGCCGGAACCACTGAGCTAACCCTCCGGCCCAAACGCAATATTTTTAAAAAGCAGGTTTATCTGCAGAGATGACTGTTTACACAGTAAAAAACTATGGCCTTTAAAAACACACATATTGTATTTATCAGATTTTCTGATGCTGGGACAAATTCCCCAACATCCATAACTTAAAGAAGGAGAAGTTCATTTAGGTCATGGTTTTCAGAGGAGTCAGTCCATTCCTGGCCGGATCCAAGGCAGAAAGAACGTGGCGGAAGGATGAGGTACTTACAAAGCTGCTGGGTTCATGGCAGCTACAAAGTGTAGAGTGAATTAAAAGCACCAGATAAGACAGGGGCAGAGACCTCCTATGTTACCCTAAATTACACTTCCACGATCCAGTTAGAAAGATATGCCTCCAAAGTATATCAAAGCTTTACTGATCCCTTTGGTGGCTTCCAAATCAATCAAGCCTAGTCATCACATATACTAATTATGTATTCTTTAGAAATAATATAATCAGACTAGCTAGTGGAAAATCTGTTCACTCCAAGCTTACAAGGAAAAAGCAAAAATCTTGACAGGAATGTAGAAACTTGCACACTAAATAATTTCTGTGATGTGATAAGTTGAAATGCCAGGAGTGAAGACTGGTTAGTTGATAGAAAAGAACCTATTTGGTCAATATTTAAAAGAGGGCAGCAGCTTTTATGTACACAGAGTATTTTTTTTTTGAAGATTCAGTTATATATCACCTAAAGGAATATCTGGCAGAAATAAATGATACAGCCATTGAAGTGGAAATAGATTGGAATTCAAACGCGCTCCGAGGCTGTAACTATCCTTGCTCTGTAATGAATTTTAGGAATCTTGCACAGTTTAATATGCTGTATTTTTCAGTCCCAAAATGACCGTATCCACCTATATTTGAAAATCTTCACAGTTCCACATGTTTTACCACTTATCTTTTGTTTTGATGATACCACATCCATATTTCAAAGCACACTAACATGACCAGGAAACACAGAACCTAGGCTTTTCACCAGGGTTTTAGGTCTATCAATTTAAAAATTACTTTGAGAACATGCTCTTTTGAAACCAACTACAGTTAAGTTTCATTGTCCTCTAATTTTCCAGAATATTATTTACTTTTCTTGCATTCTGAAGTAAAAAACATAAACCCTTTTAGGACCTAACTTTATAAAGAATGATCAGAAATTTCTCCAATAGAATATCCAAAAAACAACCATTCTAAAAATTAAACACAGGACAGACCTTCCTACAGAGAACTTAAAACTCTCGGCACTGGAAATAATCAAAAAGGGCCTTATCTTCAGGATTTTTGTTTAATTTTGTGATTCAGTGATTTGAAAAAAATATATTCAGTGTGATACAGTGTATCTATCTATATAGTATATTTCAACCAGATTTTTGTGTTATATTTATAATCTAAAGTTCACAAATGATTTGAAAAATGAGGAAAATGTTTTGGAAAATCAGATTTTTGAATAGGAAAACAAATACAGCAATCATATTCTTTTTCTTAGCTGCATATCCATAAATGTTCATGCTTCCCTGAATTTTGTGCTGAGCTCTTTTTTTCTGTTTAATTTATAATTCTTTTCCTGAGAAAACTCTTATATTTCTACTGTTTTAGTCAATAAGACATTGGTGAATTAATGTTTCCACATCTGTGTCTTTGGCCCTGGCTATAATCCAAGACCCTAGAATACCAGTGAGTCTCCCATTTCTGCAGACCAGAGTTTAACTTCCACTTGCACTTCCTTCCTCTTTCTTTTCAATATCATCTTTGCCCATCATTGGACTAGCATGCTATTCTTATTGAAATACCTTAGTATCTATTTAGTTAATGAAGATAGAAATGTGAGCTACTCTATTAACAAGGCAGACATTCTAAGTTATAAATATCTCAGTCTCACTTTTCCTGTACTAAGAATCTCCCAAGTGACTTACTTTTATGTTTAGGAGCTAAGTTTCAGTTCCTAGCCCTAAACTGACTTCTTTCTACTTCTCTAGTTTTTAACTCTTATAATAACTTATGACAAATTCAATGCAGAGATATGTACGTTTGATTCTCCTTCCACTCAGAGCTGAGATCTTTATCCTATCCTCACTTGTTTGAATTTGGGTGGCTTGTGAGAGACTCAACTAACAGTCATCAGGTAAAAAGTATGATGTTCTAAAACTACCTTGTTGGAGTGGACATGTGTAGTCTGCATTTCATTTAATCTGCTGAGCTTGCGAGTGAAAAATGCATCTTGGAAATGGATTGTCCAACCAGACATGTTCTGACTCCCAACAAGAGGAAGATAGTCCTTCCATTCTTTCTTAGGGGATGCTTTGACATAATGGAGCAGACAAGCCTTCTTTGTGGGCCCTGGCTGATTTGGTCTAATAGATTGAAGAGTCTTTTTTAACCTGCAGTGGAAAACCAGAACATACCTTTACTCAAACTTTCTCTTTGGTCAAACAGGTATAGCATCATGAATGTGAAATAACATAGGCTTTGTTAGTGCCTTTGTATGTACTTTCTCATATGCCTTCAGGCACTTGGCTACTTGTACTTTGTTAGATTACTTAACAAAACCTGCTTAAATGTCTAGTTCCAGTGTAAGACTGTGGGCAGTCTGAAAGGTAGAATCATCACCATATGCAACAATTCCTGAGGCACTAAGCCTTAGCAGATAGTGAGGCCTATTTTGAATTTATTTGTTGAAAAATCATATTTGAACTCTTGAAAGTTCAGCTTTAAAAAATCACCAGTAGAAAAGAGCCCTGGGCTCTCACAGAACACATAAAGGATCACAGCAACAAGACAGTGTTTCATTAAGCCATATGGGATCCACTGCCTCTGTCCAACTAGACAGTGGCTGATTCGTCAAAACAAACCTTCATCATAAAATAGTTTTTTCTTTTTCTTTCTTTCTTTTTTTTTTTTTTGCAGTGTTGGGGATTGAACTTGGGCCCTTGTGTGTCCAAGGTTGGCGTGGTACCACTTGAGCTAAATCCCCAGCCCAAAAAATAGTAATTTTTAAAATGAATGTATCAAACATAAATGTAGATGAACAAACTTCATTTTTGCAGCAAAGAACATAAATTAGATATTTAACATTGTGCAAGTTTTTCTACACCAGATTATACAAATTATTTTATACTCATCCTTATTTTGTTGTCAATGATTTTCCATCTTGAAGCATACAACCATGTAGAAATAAAAACATTAAACAAATTCTTTTGAAGGAAATAGTTCATACTCTTGATTTCCAAAAGAAGAAACTATTATACTCAATCACTCCATTACATTTGTTCTCTGAACAGCAGTAATACCAAGGAAATAGGGGATATAAGAAATAGCAATCTATGACAATTAAGCAAGAAACTTCTTGGGTTTGGGTTTCAGAAGACAATTTTTTTCCCCTAATTTTATTTCTCTACTACAAAATGTTTAAAAGCAGGAATTTTTTCTTTCAAATTTGCTGCAAATGTCTTGAGAAAAACTGAGAATAAATTGCCCAAGATATTTAGCATAATTAAGTATGGTTTCTGATTCCTACACTAAGGATTGTTAGATAAACACAGAAGATAGTAAAATACATTCACTAAACCTTTTTTCAGATGGAAACAAAACTATATTTCTTTATACTATAAGCCTTACGACTGATCAGATTAGAAGTAAGTCATATAGTCAGGATCAAGCTTTGAACTTTCCTTAAACCAATTCTTGTTTTATCATAAAGATTTTCTGTAGAAATATTAAAAATTGCTTTAAAATAACAAAACAGAGAAAGTGTTTAGCCACCTATATGAATGTGTCTTTCACAGTTCAAAACTATGTAAGTTCTTTCAAAAATAGTTCAGACATTTTGCAAGTATATACATTTCAGACTGACAAAATATTCTATACTTAAATGTTGCTGATAATTCACTGAAAACAGTTATTAACTAATACATAATTGAGTCAGAAACTTAACATTGTTCCACATGTGCTTCTTTTTAGTAGTTAGGTGGCTGAAATATTGTGGCTGCGTTTGAGACAGGTTACTGTGATAACGTACCCCATTAGTAAAATATGGTATGAAAATACATTATAGTTTGCCTTATTTTAAATTTCTACAAGTAGTTAATAGGGCCACCAGCATGGTCTACTTGTGTGAGCTCCCAAATTGTAACTCAAGGGAGAGATGGCTGTGTGTGATATTTCAGTACAGAAGCCTTGGACACTTCAGGAATGTTGAACTTCAAGATAAAATAAAACTCAGGAAACTAGGCTCATGTTTCTCTCGCAGTATCTTCATAAATCAGATTTTTCCACAAAACTTTTACTTAAACATAGCTTAAAGCAACACTGTTCTGTAGACCCTAGCCCATAACAATGCATTGAGAATGCCAATTAGAAAGTTCATGCTAATACTGTCTTAAAAACCTGAACCTTGAAAAATGGACAAAGTTATTTTGTTAACCTAGAAATTAAAACTAATAGGCAAAAACCATCTAGATTAGTGAAAACCGGAATTATTTAACACATCAAACAGTTAAAAATGTAGCAGTCAGAATGAAATAAGTTAAACAGTTTCTTAGTATGTTCATGAAAATGACTTCAATTGTTGCTTTTATAAAATAATTATACAAACACATATCTAGAAAAGTATGTGAAGCTTTATGAAAATTTGTTTTACAGAGTCCTTATCATTGAGCAATGCTTACTAAAAGCAAATATAATCATCAACTGGTTCAGATTACGACCAGGTGGCTGTCACCTGTAGGTTCACCCTGCCATCCAGGACTACAGTTTGCTTTCAAATCTGTATGTGACTACAGGAAAATACTTCAACGGGCATACTTACATGATTATTACAACTTTGGAGATAGTTTTATTTTCCATGATAAGGCAACAATTGAAGATATAGACCTTAGTAGAAAATAAATTGATATATAATAGTTGCATGTGGTACAATATTTCAAATGAAATAGTTCTATATATCAGTGCTGTGAGAGTGCTTTGTTAATATAAAAGTAAATTATCTATAATTAGATAATAATTGTAGTAGTTAGGAGAAAATGCTCAATAAGTATACAAACAGGATATCAAAATGTCCTGTGGCAAAATTTTAAATAAATGATGGATTATAAATTAGTTTTCCTGAGTTACAGCCATGAGCTCTCCCTCTCCCTTTCGCTCTCCCACGTCACCTACCACTTCCTCTTTGTTTCTCTGTGTGTGTGTGTCTATATATATGCATAGATTCAGTGATATAAATATATATTTATAAATATTAGTAATATATTTCACTGAATTATATGTAAAACTAAATTGTACAACACTGATACATTATTATTTTTATTTAGACATTTAAGTCCAAAAGCATATCTCAGCTTAAATTTCCTAAATTACAAATCAGGCTAATACTTGAAAACATATTAGCATTTTCACAATTCTTTTGGAGAGACAGTATAATTGGGATGTTTTCATTTCATATACACAAAACTGAACTCACTTAATTGATTTTGTTTCAAGGAAAAATAATTTAGAACCATTGTCTCTGTGTCTCTTGAGAAGCACATACATGTGTTAATCTCCAGTTCATAAAAGGGAAAGGAAAACACAACAGAGACAGGTACTACTGATGAACAGGAAAGTTCAATAGAGTTCAGAGAGAATTTGACAGAGAAAAGCAAGGAGAAAAGTCAGACTAGGGAATTCCAGATGAGGTGAAGAGGCTCTAGAAAGTAGATTAAATAAATGTCAAACAATTCCTATATTGACCATCTCATAGCCAGACATTTTTACAGGTGAAAACAATGCAAAACTAAACTAAAACCGACTAACAAAGATCACTTTAAATTTTAATACATGCATAGTTCCAAAATAATCCCATGCTTTGCACAGATGAAGCCGTTCCTTAGTTTAATTGCACTAAACCCTGCAACCCATCTTAAAATGAGCTGTGGCCCTGATGCAAAGATATCTGATATTTTCTACTTAAATTCAGATAAACTCTCTAGACTTTCAGGAAGACCTTGAGAAAGAAAAACAGGGTATATATCCTCCCAACTTGTATGTTCCTTATAGACACACTATGCTGCTTTTCAGCTTTTGGAATAAATCTATAGTAGTAACATGGGAGAAGTACATGTGTATACAGAATAGAATATTATTTTTATAAATAAACAAAAAAAGTATAGATGACAGAGGACAGGAATGTTTAAGTGATGGGGGGAAAATCGGACTAGCTGAAATACCACATTTTACAAAACAAACTGCCGAGAGCTATATACAAAGTACTTAACCAATCAGTGAACTAACTAAGTGAGCAGATGTAACACTCCTAACAGCACTGTTAGGAAGACTTGTGTATACTTCTGGTGTAACCAATGACTACCAATTGCATATTAACCTATATCTAGTTCCTCCCTTCCATTTCGTATCAAACAGATAACAATGAAGGGACCACAGGAACCGCTCCACAGGAATATTTTTTATCAAAGACTCTAGTACAAAATGAAGCATTCAGCATGCATTACTTGAAACGTGTGATGCAGTTTAAATCTAAATAATGATTACAAATGCAGTACAAGCTCTGTACTTCAACTGAACTCTCTATCAGACATTTCCTCATCTGAAAAGTACCTGGGTTACAGCAAAGCTGTGAGGTTAACAGGAGGGAACATGGCTATGTAAACTATAAACAGCAGTGGCTACAACACAGCGGCATTCTGTTTAAACACTTGGAAACACCTCCTACAGGCACTTTCCAAAAATCAGCCTCTGACTTTCGTCTTACTTTACAATCTTCCTCCTTTTAATTTATTCTACTGGGTGCTCCTAACTCACTAACATCTAAACATTGACTGGATTCCAGGATCTGTATCTAGAAACCCTCTTTCCCTTAAAATCCAGTCTTGCTATTCCAATGTTTTCTTTAACACTCCCACTTATATATGTATCTCAAACAATTTAAATTTGATATGGTCATAAGTGAGTATCTTATCTCCACCAAGCCTACCCCTCCAACATTTTTTTTCACTTCAATCAACAGAAATGCCTTTTTTCTATGGCTGATGGTACCAGTATTAATCACCTTTCTATTTATCAATTCACTGTAAGTATATCAGCTTATTTACTGACACTGCCTTATAAGCATGTTTATTTGGAATTTAACTTCCTATCTCCACTTTTACCATGGCAGTCCAAGATTTTCTCCAGAAATTTGCTATCATCTTTCTAGCTATATTCTATTCTCAGTACAACAGCCAGTGATTCCTTCAGATATCTGTGTGCTTCCTTTTTCATGCCACAGTAGTGTTCCATCCGGCCAAGAGTAGAAGCAAGAGTACAAGTCCCAAGCCTGGTGATAGACCCATAACAATGTTTCTTTGTTCTTTCTCTGAATTGCATCCTATTCTCCTTTGCCTCCTTTCTTTGATCCAACCCAACAGGGATATTTTATCTTCTTAAGAAAAAAAGAAGTCAGAATGCTAATTGAAGATTTAAATACTTATCTCCTTTCATCTTGAAACCCTGTCCCCAAGACAACCCAAGAGCAAGCTCCCTGATTAATTTTGGTACATGTCATCATCTCATGAGGACTTCTCTCAGGACTTCCTATTTAGGTTTGCAAATCTATGGCCTCTATACATTTGATTTTCCTATCAATTTTATCTTTCATCAGCCATCAAATTATTGTAACACATCATTTTAGTTAATTTTTATTGTATATCTCCCATTATCAGAATGAGAACTTTAAGAGAGCAAAAATTTTAAAATCTATTTTATCAACTGATACATCAGCAGTACCCCTATAAACACATGGAATATATTAAGTGTTTAATGAATATTTCTTAAATAAATCAATGGAAGAGAAGTGGGGAATTGTAACTCAAAGATAATGATCAAATGAGTACATGAATGAAAACCAGTGGTATAATTTACAGTATTTGGAAGTCACAGTTCAAATTAATACCTAAAACAACTAAAGGAGCAACCTGTATGTAGTTAGATTGGACATGGAAAAGGCTGAATATCAGCTGGGCATGGTGGCTCACGCCTATAATCCCAGCACTTAGGAGGCAGAGAGAGGAGGATTGCTGAGTTCGAGCCTTGCCTGGGCTACATAGTGAGCTCAGGGCCAGCCTGAACTACAAAGCAAGACCTTGTCTCAAAAAAAAAAAAAAAGGGCTGAAATCAGTAGGTTAATTCTGTTTTATTTTATTAAAAATAAAATTTCATAAAAATAACAAGTCAAAATATTGTGTATCATTATCCTCAAAGCACTTATGTAGAATACAAGACACACATACACAAGAAGATTCTTACAAAGAATCAAACAGATAATAACACAAACCTTTTCACAAACTAAGATAAACGATTCATATAAGTGAAATAGGTTAGCATATGTTAAAGTACTTTTAACCAACCAAATGGATAATTTTAATAAGTATTTAAACTTTACTTTCTATTTATATGTCTCTCTCTCTGTATCTCATATAAGGGAAACTGGAATATTTAAGTCTCTATATGTATGTGTTTGACTTATTTTACCTACCATGGGACTATTTTTACATTATATATTTGATAAGATTTAGAAGTGGAGTAGACAGACATAGAGAATATGACAGAAATGGGTGCAGTGATGAGGATATGTTTTTTATATAAGCGATATTATCTTTTTTTTTTTTTTGCTTTTTGAGACAGGGTCTCACTTTGTAGTTCAGGCTGGCCCTGAGCTCACTATGGTGCCCAGGCAAGCCGCCGCGAACTCAGCAATCCTCCTGTCCCTGCCTCCTGAGTGCTGGGATTACAGGCGTGAGCCACCACGTCCGGCATTGCGATATTATCTTAAAATGGAAAAAAGAATGCAAATGCTGTATATTATATACCAAGATTTATAGACATAAATATATACATAAATCTGTTCTTTATGTTTCCTCAAAACACGATGAAGCTACCACAGTTCTACTATGAAGGGCAAGAATAGGTTAAAGTCACTCATCAGAGGCCACTGGACATCCAAGGCCACCGGATATCCAAGGACACTGGCTTGGAACTGGCAGACGAGACTCGCACCCTACTTGTTTGACTCTGTATAGACATGTTTTTGAAGATTTTAGAGTGACTCTCCCAGAAGGAAATGATGTTTCCTGGAAAAGAGACCTGGAAGGCAAATCCTCTGTGGGACAGAGCATGTTTGGTAGTCCTTATAATTACCAAAGTTCCAGTCACTGTCAAGCTTTGTAAAGAAGAAAATAAAAGCATGGAACACAAGTGTCTGCATATACACTTTAGTGTTTTCATATATTTATATGTATATATACCTTTTATATTATACTCTCTTTTTGGTATAAAGAAAAATTTCTATTCAACTGTATCTCTCTTAAAATTAAAAAAAACTATGGGTGTGGGAATGCAATGAGGGGAAGGAATAAATATTATCCAAAAGAAAATAAAAGAGCATGTATATAGGGGGTGGGGAGGGATGTGGGTAAAAATGAGAATTAACTTGTGTCATATACTGGTACAAATTCCCCAATGTTGTGTGTGATTGTGAGCTGTATATAAAATGTACCAATAAATAATTCAATTAAAAAATCTATGGGTTCAGTATTCTGAAGATATATAGATTTATGAATGTCCTTCCTTTTGGGATATTTTGTTCAATGTTCAACTAATTCACTGGCTTTGAAAAGAACACACTACAGGCCACAACACAGAACTGAGTCAAGCAACTAATTGAAGCCAGGTTCATGAGGGCTTAAATTACCAGCGCTTTCCTGTCATCTTAAATTAAACTTCCTTATATACTTCTCAAGATTTATAACCTCAGGCTGGGAGGAAGATTTTAGAGTGACTCTCCCAGAAGGAAATGATGTTTCCTGGAAAAGAGACCTGGAAGGCAAATCCTCCGTGGGACAGAGCATCGTGTGGGGTAAGTGCCGGGGGAACAAAGCAAGGAGCCGAGGGGCCTGGTCACCCAGAAAACGTTCCTTGGAAGTCCTAGAGGAGGAAGTGCCTGACGCTCAAAAAACTCTACGCACTTCTTTGCATTTGTTGCTAAAAGAAATGAAAAGCAGAAAGGCAAATGATTATCTTTGGAGACAATATCCTAAATTCCCCAAATGCTTTCTTTTTCAATTTGGGAAGATTTATCATGACCACTGCTCTTGTCAGTTTCAGCCATCTACGCTATTTCTCACCTCTATTAATTCTCTACACATAAACTAAATATTTATTCATGGGCCTTAATAGTCATTATTGGTAAACATAGCAATGAATTGAAAAGAAGATGCAGTTATTCAATAATCTAAATGAAAAAATAAGTGAAAATGTCAATTTAAATATAACCACTCTCATTTATTGAGCAGTTAGCAAATAAAAGATAATATTTTCCAAATGCTATCATTCTAATACCTCAATATACTGGAAATATAAAAACTAAATTTTTATTCTGTCAACTAGAATCTCTTACTGCATATTTTCAGAAAAAGTGCATCCATTTACTGGGCATCATGATCTGGTTTCATGGATCGATCCTGCAATGGATACATTGTTAGTGAAATTCAGCTTTTTCTTTCCTTGCCTTTCAATTAGAACTGTGATTGTAAAAATGCAACATAGGAAAAAGTATGATTGGCAGAAATGTCCGAAGTGCCTCTGACATATTTATGGATGGAAATAAATTTTCTGAATTTAAAAAATAGGATTTAATTTACTTTATTTTCTAGAATTAAGAAGTAGAATTTTCTGCATTTCCCATCTAATACCAGTAAAAGATAACTATGACTCCAGTTCTTATAAAAATTTTGGACTTTTTTTTCTTTTTTGGGGGGACAGGGTCTCACTTTGTAGTTCAGGTTGGCCCTGAGCTTACTATGTAGCCCAGGCAAGCCTCGAACTCAGCAATCCTCCTGCTTCTGCCTCCTGAGTACTGGGATTATAGGCATGAGCCACCACACGTGGCACTGGGATATGTGGTACCAGGGATTGAATTTGGGATCTTGCACTTACAGGCAGACACCAGAACCACTGAGCTAATCCTGGCCCCTCATTAACCATTTTAAAACACACTGTAGTTCAGTTCCAGATATACTGCTAAACAAAAATGCATCTCTACTTATCTTTGTTATACTAATTTAATAAATGCATATATAATTTTAAATATTTATATATAATTATATATATATATGTTTATGTATAACATTGCCCTTACAATGCTCACCATTGAGAATGGTGCAGTGGAAGTAATGCACATGAAATATGAAGAGTAAATTAGATGGTGATTAGAGTTATGGAGAAAGAAGTAGTATTACTAAGTTCTGTAGGAAGCCAGAGTAGGTAGACTGTCCTATAAAAGTGTGGACAAAGTCAATGTCATTGCAAAAACATTTGACCAACTGATCAGAAAGATCTAAGTACTACGTAAGTAACTTTTATCATTATGAAGCTCTCAAAAATGTTTTTAAAATATTGTTTATTACTGGTAAGTGCTGGTAAACACAGGTATTCTAATTCAGGGACTAATTCAATATATAATAATGTAATACACAAAATCTGTGTGAGTGAAAATAAATATATCCTTCAAAATGTACCACAAGTTCCATAAAAACTGCCATGAAATTCTTATTTTAGGTTCATGAGTACTGGAATTAGCAAAATAGATACTTTACAAACATTTATTTTAAAAGATAACAATTTGAAAGATAATTTAATCCCACTTATCAGAACAAAATTTATATGAGTCTATCTAATTCAGTCATAAAGGACTCTAATTAAAGGATAATTTTCAGAAAAACTTGCAAAAAAAGACAAAGACTTCCTTCCCTAAAAGCTATAAAAGCTATGGTTAGGGCCACAGAGGAGGTCAGTGGTACTTCATCTCCCTCGATACAAAACAACACTACAGCTATTGTATATGGCTATGTATTTAAAAGTTTTTATATTTTTTTTAATTAGACATGTATACCCAAGAAGAAGAATAGAAAAAGAAACCTTTCTCCAAAAAGTCCACAAGTACCATGAAATTTTGGTTAGTAATTTTTTTTTTTTTTTGAGACATGGTCTCGCTTTGTAGTTCAGGCTGGCTCTGAGCTCACTATGTAGCCTAGGCAAGCTTCGAACTCAGCAATCTTCCTGTCTCTGCCTCCCGAGTGCTGGGATTACAGGCATGAGCCACCACGCCTGGCATGAAATTCTGGATGGAAAACTCCAGAGAAGACATTCCACATAGCAGAGGTAGATACTTAACGAAGTAAAATAATGACAAATGCTATTCCACATCATTTTGAGAGACAACATGCTTTGTACAAAACCACTTTTCTTAAATATTGTCTTTGAATAATTATTTTTGCTTCCTCTATAATTAAACTGCTTAAATCAAAGTCCAAGGCATATGATTTCTGGTACTTTTCATATTTTTATGTCAACCATCTTTACACAAAAATTATAATAACTAAAAAATTATGAAAACTAAAAATATTTCCTACTCTTACATTGTTTTTTAAGGAAATCCAAGGAATTCATATTATATTGTTTACTTTTATTATAATACAAATTCACTGAACATCATTAAAAGTTGAGTTTCAAGAAGAGAATATCTACATTTTTGAATAATAAAAACTACCCCTTGTCATTCCACAGACTTCATATTATATATGACATTTTTGGTACAATTATGATTTTTTCAAATATATTTCAAAGTCACTGATAAGGTAAAGTCTTCCAATAGGAATAGAGTTTACATGGCTATAGGGAGATATATTATTTAATATAAAGTGAAAAATAAGGTGCATATATGAGTGACTGACAGATTGAAGAAATTGTGATTTCTGAACAGTTGAAAAATTATGGTAAGTAGGAGGTAGCTTGTGAATGAATGTATTTTTCTTGCCTTGTACTGCAGGCAGGCCCTGACCTCACTATGTAGCTCAGGACAGCCTCAAACTCACAGCCATCCTCCTGCCTCTGCCTCCCAAGTGCTGGGATTACATGTATGTGGCTACTGGGGATCGAACTCAGGACCTTGTACTTGCAAGGCAGACACCAGAATCATAAGCTAAATCCCTGGCCCCTGTGTTTTGATTTTTTAATTCAATTTTCTGAGTCAATACTGATTACCAACAGTTAACATCCTTAAGAAAAATGCAATGTTGCTAGGTTTTATGTTTAGATGAAAAAAAGAAACGTGCATATATTTTTTAAAGATGATGAACAGTATTTTTATATCCTCTTTCCTCAAGAAAATATAATGGCAACTATCTGTGCAACAGTCCTAATTAATCAACACCCCAGTCACTGTTGAGGAATCATGGGGCAGTTCACATGAAACTTGTTAAAGTTAATTCTTTGATCATTTTTGATGTGTTAGTGGGCCAGGACACAGTTCCATTTATTCCATTACATATTTATGGAGATGTTGCTGTGGATATATTTGGGGGATGTAAAGTCCACACACAGTTGGTTTCAAGTAAAGAAGACAGTCTCTGTGAGCTGGATTCAACCAGTTGAAAGGTTATAAAAATGGATGAAGACTTCCTTAAGAGAAGAAAGTATTTGCATTTAGCAGTTTCAGCTCACGATGGGAGAGTTTCAGTCAGGCTTTCTGCTGGGCTGCTCTTCGGATCTTAGTGTCCCTAGGCAGCCTTCACCTTTATGTAACACAGTTCTTCCTGATTAAGTCTCCCATTTTTTACAGCAACTCTGTTGATTCTGTTTCTCTGGCTAGGTACTTGCTGATACAAAAGCAAATTGCAAAAATAAAACAGTGGCAGAGGAAAGTGAGCTGTCATGATCCGGAAGCACCCAATCAACCACAGGCTGGGTCTATATGTCCCAAGAGACTCAAGCTACACAGACACTTAGGCATGTGCATGTTAACCCATGCAGTCTTAAGTTAAAAAATAGGTTCCCAAATACTCCTAATCCCTATATTTAACAGATATGAAATTTTTTGACACATTTTGATCAAAACAAATTTTGACAGTTGTGAACAAAAGAGACCAGGACTCAACAGTACATTCTAAATTCCAAATCAATTCACAGAAGGAGCCACACCACAAAACTTACACCAAAGACATTTTACACATTTTGATACAGAACAATTATCTCTAAAAATCAAAAGAAACTCTGCTCAAAAGTGATAGGTGTTGCCTGTTCAATTAAAAGTGCTTTTAACTTCTGTAACAATATTCCTACCATATTGATAAACTACCTAAGTTTATCTTTCGTACTTGTAAACAACATTTTGTAAAAAAAAAAATCAAGTCATATCTAGAAAAACAATTTTAAAAGCCTTCTCTGGTTCCTCCCTTACCTGGACTGCATATCTTGCTGGGCTTTGGCCTGACTGGCTTCTGAAGGCAGGGATGTGTGAGTGACTCGTTGTTGGAGTTCCACCAAGGACTGGTAGTACTGCTGTTGACGGTGTTGCTGCTGTTTGTAGCGAGACAAACTGAAAAACAGCCCTAGAATGGCTTTTAAGTTTCCATTCCTTATTTCTGTGTCAAACAGAAAATATAAAAACAGTATCATACAGATCGAATGTGTATTTTTATAAATGAAATTCTAGATATCATCCTTCTAAAGTAAATCTATGAAGTTAGAAATACAACCTGATTTATACCATCACAGTTTCAAGCAAGTCAGCATTCCCAAAATATGTCAACATTTTCACATGGTCTGGAACTCTCCAAGGGTGAAGGGATGGCAGGTAGAGAGGACAAAACTTACTCGATAAAGTAAGTCTTTGCTGACCCTGAACTATAATTTTCCAACTTAACTTCTCAGAAATGGGTGTCCCTGAACTCTTGTGCTAATTATGTGATATAGCACAATGTTTCCTTCACAAATAGACACAGCTGTTACCCACATAGCAGTGATATAAAATGGATAAAGAAAAGCTGCTTGAATACTGGTTGTTTTGCATTTTACACATACTGATGTGTGTGTGTTCATAATAATACCAACTGGATTTAGAGCAGTTGACATTCTCTTAAAATTACCCACTGACCAATTCCTTTATTTATACATATGTATATTTTCCAAATATACATATCTTTAAAAAAATCCATCTATAGCATGTCAATTTTTAATATTTCAATCACTGTCTTGTAAATTTATTTTTATATAGTAAAGGTTTGTTTATACAATATTAAGTAACATAACTAAATAAATGAAAGTATAAATCCTAATTTTAATAGCTAGGACACTTGCGAGTTTTTATAGTACCAAATAATATAAATAAATTTAGATAGTCAGCTACAATATGATCATGCATTTTTCTTCTGTAGCTATAACTAAACATTAAGAATAGAGAAGTAATAAGGCATGAAGTAAGGCTATACAACTTGTACTCATATCTTAAATACACTTCACTTTGGCAATAAAACACATTTTCCATTGAGGCCACAGTTTTTTTGGGGGGTTACCAGGGATTGAACTCAGGTTCTTGGGCTTCCAAGGTTGGCACGGTACCACTTGAGCTAAATCCCCAGCCCTTGAGACCATAATTTTTTTTTTTTTTTGAGACAGGGTTTCGCTTTGTAGTTGAGGCTGGCTCTGAGCTTACTATGCAGCCCAGGCAAACTTCGAATTTAGCAATCCTCCTGTCTCTGCCTCCAAGTGCTGGGATTACAGGCGTGAGCCACCACGCCTGGCACTGTGGTATGTGGTATTGATGGCTGGTGGGCGTGAGTGTCCACGCCCAGCATTGTATGTGGTTACCGGGATGGAACTCAGGACCTTGCACTTGCGAGGCAGTGGCCGGAACCACTGAGCTAATGCTCCGGCCCTGAGGCCACAGTTTTATGAGCCCTTCCAAACTTCAGGGGCACTATGTGGCCTTATTGCTCTCTGATAGTTCCTCAGGTCTCCCAAATTCTTTTTGC
Source organism: Thryonomys swinderianus (assembly GCA_004025085.1). NCBI lineage: Eukaryota > Metazoa > Chordata > Mammalia > Rodentia > Thryonomyidae > Thryonomys > Thryonomys swinderianus. Next base: position 23,777 of record PVIC010012351.1, on the reverse strand, counting down.
TCTTCTCTCTTTCAGACTTTCCTCCTAGTTTATATAACACAGAATTGCACAGATCTAGGCCACAGTAGAAAGTATTGCTTTTTAGTATAAAACTCAAAGATCTTATGGAAAGAGATTTTTCTTGTTTTGTTATGTATACTTGATCTGGAGCATCACTTTTGAGGACCTATATATTTTCAAATGATGGATAAAACCAATAGGATTATGCATATTAACATGAGTTGTCATGTGACAAGGAAGACAATGGACAAAGGAGAACATTTATAGCCTGCATTTAGCTACTTGGAAAATAAAAGAATATTCTGGAGGATGTTACTGAAATTTTATTCTAAGTGACAGAACCACCAATAAGTTTTGCTCCTTAAATGTATAATGTAATTGTATACCATTTTAAAACAGTACATGCATATTAAATAATTTAAAATAAAGGAAAATTTAAATATAAAATAAAATTGAGAAATAAACATATTTCAAAAGAATTCAATTTTTTTATTTGTAAGATCACTTAAAATTTTTTAAAAAATCTAATATTTCCAATATTGGTGGCAAAAGCTAATTTTAAAAGCAAATTAATTGTTACAAAGCTAAATTATGAAAGTATTTCATAGCATCTTTCAGAATCTTAAACATATAATTGGTAATACAATTAAAAATTATTATTTTTCCATGCTCCACACATTTCCTATTTCATAGTCTTGGCAAATAATTTTTATCAACAGTATTTGAAGACTTTGTAAAGGGTCCTAAAAATATAAAAATACAAATGTTTCAGTAGTTGTATACTGATTATTTAAATAGGTGAAAAGCTTCTTATCACAATACAGTAAACCTGATATATAAGGTTTAAAATGACCAATGAGTACCTAAATCAAGAAAAACTGAAAAGTAAAATGTCAGATGGAGGGAAGGAGACAAACAGAAACTTCATTTAGTTTTCTTAAGTATTTCAAAGGTTGTCTTATGCTTTTAAAAAAATTTCTCACTTTTACTAGCAGGAGTAAAAGAGCTCTCAAAACATAAGTGAATGAAATAAGTAGTTCCATCTTTTTCTACTCTGCTATATATGAAGTTTAGTGATGATTTTTCAAACTTAATGTTTTAACATTCTTTCCATATAACACTTAAAATTACTTTGGTCTAATTACTTAAGAACTCAAGGAGATTTTTTTTAACTTATTGAATACTTCGGTTATTAACTTGATTGTGTTATAGTAATACTATCAACAAAATAATATTTGAGCATTCAGTATACAATTTTATCTATATTTATACTTGATGCTGTCCAGTATATAACTAATTACTGATGAATCTACTTCCAAATCTGAAAATACTATAGGCTATTCATAGCATGATGGTGTTTTGTTGATTTATAACCCTCTCTGTCATTTGGTCATCCAGAAATATAACAAAATACAGACAATAATTGAACATGCTTTAATAAATATTATGTTTATGTTTCTATTACCCTGGAAAGTTCATCAGATTTGTTAGTATATTAAGAAACTATATATTCCAACATTGCATTTCTTATACTATAAAATATCTTTTTGCAAAACTGATGTATATTTATAATAAATTTGACTTGTGCTCTTCCTTACCTTCAGCAGATAGACCTTGAACATTTACTCCTCTGGCTGCTAGAAAACTAAGGCAGACATCAACATTTTCAATCTGCAATATGAAAAGCAGTGAAAAAAGAAACTTAGAGGATTATTTTTGACAAGTACATAAGCAAGAATGGAACCAGAAAGAAAGATAAAGAATGAATATTTTACATTCATTTCATTCTAGAGATCTTTACCAGAGATTAACCAGAATTATTTCAGCTAATTACAGACCACATATAAAGCTCTCATTGTCCAGTGTAGTACTTACAAACAATTCATAAAGCCCTGTTAAGAATGGCATTCTTGCAGAATAGCACTCCACCTACTCAACAGAAAACTAGATTTTGCACTTTACAAATAAGTCTCAATGAAAACATCCACATTTGATGAGACTGTTATATGTGTGAATCTTACAATGTTAGATCATGTGTAATTACAATATCACCAGTAATAATTACTTAACTATTTTAAAAGATGAAAACAGGGTTGGTATATGAGAGACATGAGGAATATTTTTGTTCTACTATAGAACATTTTAAAAATCATATTCAAAAATTATATTTCTATAGTTGACTAATACTCTGATTAAATACAGGTTCTACTGCCTCGGTAGTTAAAAGGTACTCATGCTATTTCCAAGGTTTCTATATCATTATGGAGTAGAAGCAAGAAACAAAAGATTAATTTATGTTACATAAAATGTTCATCTCCATAATTATGGACTTAAACACTCAAGACTTCCATGACAAAGCAGAAAGCTAAAAGTTACAGTTGCTTATGAGTAGCTTACTGTTTGGAATTATAAATTAAGTAAGAAATTTAAAGTGGATAACAGAAAGATTTTAACTTGTTTTGTTAAGTTCTCATCTAAAGGTAGTCATAAGACCCAAAAGAGTTGTCATTGTCATCTTTTAGCTTCACTGTAATGATGAGGTGCTCCTTAAAATCAAAACAAAAACAAATTTCAAGAATCTGCCTTTGCAAAATGGACAAACTATATTCGTTTCAAAATGTGATTTCCTCCAAAATTAAATTTAAGAAACAATATACAAAGATACTCTTGTTTTAAAAATAACCCTGGCCAAGACACACATATTTGTTTTGAGGAAAAATAGAGGAGGTTGTATGTAAATTATTTTACTGGAAAAAGAACAGAGCTGAATATGGTGAACATAATACAACTTCATGAATATTTGTTCTTCTCATAAATAGCTGAACATCTAGTGGGGATGTTCTGAGTGAACATCAGATCCTTTCTTCAGTTTACTTTGCTACTAGAAAACAAGAATACAAAAGGACTAAAAAATAAAATCATAACTGCACATAAATTAAATGTTCTACTACATTTATCCAAAGTAATCTTCTAATTTGTTCAAATCTGTTAATTTTTTTAAGTCAAAAAATTATCATATAATGTGAAAGAATTGAATATTTCTAGTGTTTGCAATAGTAATTCTAATGTTGAGAGCAATTATATCTCTTTTATAAATAGACTTCTTAAACACATACACACTAAAACTGAAGGTGACTGCCTAATTTAAACTACTTTTGTGCTCGAACATCATGGCAGAGAAGTTTCTTAGTTTATCACGTCAAGAAAGCAAAGCAGGTAACAGCTCCGGGAAGGACCCAGTGAAGAACTGTATACAGGCCTGAAGTCTACGCTTTTATAACCCATTAAGAGATGCACAGGAGTATGCTCAACTCATCTGCCAGGCATGACTTACTCCAGTGCAGAGGCCTTCGCAGGGTGAACGGTTAACTTTCTGTAGTATTTTGTATGGTTCTGCACCATGAGGACCAACAGTTGCGGATAGTTGTTCCAGTTCTCTGTTGTTATTTCAGGAAAATAACATCATTAAATATAACACTCTATTCCTACTTAATTCATTAATTTCTGAATTAATTTATTCTTGTTCATGGCATGATATATTTTTTCTTTGAATTTAAAATTTCTATTTTTTTATTAATCACAAAGTGATAAAAGTGGTTTTGCCGGGCCAGAGATTTGGCTCAGTGGTTCCAGCTCCTGCCTTGCAAGCACAAGGTCCCTGGTTCAATCCCAGGTAATCACATACAACAATACTGGGCATGGTAGCAACGCTCACTGGCAATCAGTACCTCATACCACAAATGCCAGGCTTGGTGGCTCAAGCCTGTAATCGCAGCATTCAGGAGGCAGAGGCAGGAGGATTGCTGAGTTCAAGGCTTGCCTGGGCTACATAGTGAGCTCAGGGCCAGCCTGAACTACAAAGCAAGACCCTGTCTCAAAAAAAAAAGTGATTTTGCCATCAAATTGATCCAAGTCACTGAAACCAGTTTAATTTTTCCTCAGTATTGTTTGAGTCAGGTCATAAAGAGTCAAAATTCAAATCATAGATGTACATGATGTCACATGCCTATATTCACAGGCCTATGTAAGGATGAAGTAGGGTAATTTCAAGCTTGAGCCTGGTGAGTTGACTTAATGAGATCATGGCCTCTAAATAAATAAGCAAATGAATGTAATAAAGAAGTAAATCTTTTGCAAAAGGGAAGGACCATGAAGTAGAGGGAGATGGGCAGGGAAGTAAGGAGAAGAAAAGGAGATGAAAAAAAATTAAGATGTGTTCTGTACATATATACCAACTTCCCATGGTGACTGTAATCATCATGTATTATAACACCTACTGTATACTCATGACCATGGGTAGGTATATGTTTCTTTGCCATTTTCTTCTGGTGCTGCTTCCCTGCTCTGATCCCTAAGTGCCACAAACTGAGTATCTTTGCTCCACCATGCCCTTCTGCCATGTCCCAGACTTGTATCCAGCCTTCTCCCAAACTCTAAGCTAAATTAGATGTTTCTTCCTTTAAGTTGTAAACATTGAGCATTATGTTAGGAAACAGGGAAGCTGACCAAAACAATAAGTTTCTCAGAAAAATTATCAGCCTTACTAAATACATTCTTCTGTTATTTACATAATCATATGTTTAATATGTTTAGGTGATGTAAGTGGTCTCAATTCAGATATCAGCACAATCCATCAAGAAATAAAATCCTATGTTATGGGGTATTCAAGGAACACATTTACCCAAAAAATGAATTGATAAACTGAAAGTCAAAGGATATAAACCAATATTCCAGGCAATAAGAACTCAGAAAAGAAGCAGGAGTAGATATGCTAACAGCAGACAAAGTAAATTTCAAGCAAGACTGAGCAGAAGACACAAAAAAGGTCTCTATCTATTAGTTAAGGCTACAATTTAACAAGAGAACAAAACGATTATAAATATATACACACCAAATACTGGCACACCTAACTTCATAAAACACTAACAGATATGAAAAATCAGATAACACAATGCAACTGTAATGGGGACTTCAATACAGCAAGTGTTCAACTAATGAACAAATTCCATTCTGGGAGAACATAACAAGTTCATTCTGGGAGAACATCCATAAATCGTGTTTATTCCTATGCTGGTACAGTGAGTCTTACACACTTTTAACACAAATACCGTAAGTGTTTCACAGACATGAATGGATCTTGAATTCGTTTTTTTATACTTTATATTGTGAAAGTTCATAACACTAATGTGTATTGGTCAGGGATTTACTGTATAATATTGTCACAAACTGACAGAACAACCACAAAAATCAACAAGAAAATATTATTGACAGAACAACCACAAAAATCAACAAGAAAATATCAGAGTTGAAGCAAACTTGTGAACAAAAGATATCTAATAGATATTATGTTCAAGTAACTCTTTTTTTTAATACCAGGGACCAAATTCATGACCTTGCATTTGCAAGGAAGACACAGAAACCACTAAGCTAAATCCCCAACCCTGGTATCTATCTTAACAGACATCTTCAGTATTTTATATAACAACAGAATACATATTCTTTTTATCAGTACATGGCATTTTTTGCAAAATATATCACATACTAGATCATAAAGCATGCTTAATTAAATACAAAATAATCAAGATTGTCCCATGCATACTATGAGATCATAGAGCAATGAAACCAAAAATCAGTAGGAAAAACCTCAACAGAAACTACACAAACATAGAAGATAAATAATACTTTCTTCAATAATCAATAGGTTTCAGATAAAATTAAATAATAAACTGTATAGCTCTTCTTGTTAGATGACAATGACAGTATGACATACTGTGTCTTAGTTACTTTTCTCATTGCTGAGACAAAATACTTGACAACTAAAGTTAAAGGGCAACCCAGGCATGGTGGCACACACCTGTAATCCCAGCACTTGGGAGGCAGAGGCAGGAGGATAACCGTGAATGTGAGGCCAGTCTGAGCTACCTAGTCAGTTAAGGCCAGTCTGGACTATATAGTGAGACCCTGTCCCACAAAACAAAACAAAACAAAAGTTAAAGGGGAAAGAGTTTATTTAGCTAATAATTCATAGAGGTTTCAGTCCATAATTGGCTAGCTCCACAGCAGGGAGGAACAGGGCAGGGAGGAACTTCATGGTGGACAGAAGTTAGCAACAACAATAAGGGAATTTAACAGTATCTTTCTGCCCATTTTATCTTTTCCTGACTACCAGGATTAGTGTGGTACCAAAACCAACAAACGGACCGATGTATTACTTACATGCCCTTAATCCTACCATCACATTCTTGATTCAGCCACCTCTGAAAAAAACCTATGACTGCAATGAGGCTTTGGGGGACATCTAACCACAAGCTGTAGCATTCAGCTTTGAGCCCTCTGAGGACTCATTCATATCCTTTTATGCAAAAGGCATTTAATCTGTCTCCAAAAGTTCCCAAAATTCTCACAGTTGCAGGATTTTTGAAAAGTCCAAGTCCAAAGTCTCTTCTCAGATTTAAGACAAACTCTTAGTTGCTAGCCCTTGTACAAAAGAAATGAAAGTTAAAGACTTCCAAAATTGAATGGCACAATATAGATATCTCCATCCTGAAAGTTACGAATGGAAGACAGCAAGAAATAGGAATAAAACAAGGCCAGAATCCAGTAGAGCAAATATTAAACCTCATACTTTCACTTCCAGAATGCCCAGCAATCTGTGTCAAGTTGTGAACTCCAAGGGTATTAGGTGACTGAGCCCCTACAGCACTTCTGGTGATTGTATCCCTTATGGCTTGTCTCTGGGTCCAGTTCTGCTCTCTCCTTGCTGTTTTTCTCAGATGATTCATGCTCTGGGGTTCTCTAACTTTCTTGGGTCTCCACTGCCCCCTTGGCTTCACAGTCATAGATCCACACACTGTCCTCTCCGGGGCTCACTGCCAGGCCTCCCAGGCGTTCTTCTGAAATCTGAGTGGAATCCTTCCTGACCCCCACAACTCTTGCATCCTCCAAGGACCTAAAACCACCACCACACGGATGATATGAAGGTCTGCTGCCAGGTGGAGCAGCAGCCAGGTTACAGTGGTCTAACAACCAAACCCTGAGGAAAAACTTCCTGAGACCACTGCTATTCTGGAGCGTGGTGCTCTTTGGACATCCTCTCAAAGCAAATTCTTTCACTTTTCCAATTTGGAGAGTACAAAGTCTAGAGTCTTATTGCTTCTTGTGATGTTTTCCAGTCTCCTTTTCTTTCTCAGCTATTAATATCTCCCCTGTTCCACCTTTGCAGGCTATAACTTTACTGGAACTTCCTTTCTGAGCAAACACATTTTAAATTGTTCTACTCAGCTCTTTGCTCTTGATTCTCAAAATACATCTGGATAAAAGCCTCAGGAGTAGCCATGCCAGTATCTCAACCTTAGACTCCCTTTAAATTTCTTCTGCCAGATGAATTAGTTCACCATCCTTAATCTCACTTTCAGTAGTCTCTGGACATGAGCAAAATACAAACAAGCTTTCTACCAAGAAATAACGCACATCTTCTGGAGTCTACCGAACAGTCTTTCTTCCCAGCAAAATCTCTAGAGCTGGTCTTTATAAGTTTTCTGGTCTTCTGAGCTCTGAACATAATCTTCCCTACAGTGCAGCCTAAAGTGTTCCAGCTCTCCTTTTCAGTTGGCAGCTCCAAACATTTCCTAACTCTTCCCCTTCCTACAAGCCAATTCCAAAGGCCCTTGAGACACATGGCCAGGTAGTGTCATAGAAGCAATACCACTTCTCTCATACCAAAATCTAGACCAGTCAGTATTTACTAGAGGTCCATACATGCAAGAGAAGAAATATAAGTATATATGAAGTTACAAGATTGGCTTAGAATGGCTATCCACAAAGTCAGATGAGGAAGAGTCTAGAGTGTCTGTTTTCACACAGCAGACTGAAGTCAAAGGGTTGGAGCTCACTTCAGTATCCTGGGCAAATCCGTATCAGGAGTCCAATGGATCTACAATGAAAGCTGAAAAGTCTATGGCAGAAGGCTGGAGGAGCCATGCTGGAAGCCGAGGAGTCTGCACTAGACAGCAGGAAGTGATGTCTATGGCAAAAACTGGAGTTGCTCCAAAGGAACAGAAAAACAGAGTCCTTCCTCATTTCCCCTTTATAACATCCAGGGGATAAGCCCTAGGGCAGATCCTCCACACCCTAGGGTAGAGGAAGAGCTGCCCTAGGGTGGATATTCTATGGCCCAGGGCAGCGGATTGCTGAACTGATTTACCTAAGCTTCTCTTAACCAAACTTTCCAAGGAGACACAAAATTGATCAACCACTCACTGTGGGACCCAATGAAAGCAGTCCCAAGGAGAACGTTTCTAGAGGTGAATCCCCACATCAGAAAGAGAGTAAATTCAAGTAGATAACTGAATGATGTACTACTTCCAGGTTTTAGAAGGACAAGAATTATTTGAACTCAAACCTAATACAAGAGAGGAACTTATGAAGAGCAGAGCAGAACTTGATGAAATTGAGACCAAAAAAAAAAAAATCAATGTATTTAAAAGTTGGTCCAGAGGGTCAACATGACTGAAAGGAGTAGGAACCACATTGGACCTTCTCAGACAACAATCAACTAAAAACACAAGTAATCGGAAGAAAAGAAGAGAAATGAAGTAAGCAAAAACCTCCTGATGCCAAAGCCTATCTGAAATAAGAGACTACTAGATCAAACAAAGCATAGGCATGTGACTTCATCAAATAGTACATTTGACTACAGGGCTCCAGAGGCACCTCAACACCAAGAAAGGTGAACTAAAAGGTATGGCTAGATTTGGGAAAGAAGGGCTCTCTGCTCTTTGGCCCTTCGTCACACAAAGAGCACTGCAGGCTGGCAGCGGATCTCATCGTTGGGGCAAACACAGGGCTGAGGAGAACTCTGCTCTCTCCCCACAGAAGGGCCACCACCTCATCCAGTTTTCTTTCTTTTTTTTTGTTATGTGCTCCAAAGCTGGGACCACAGTGCAGCAGAAAAAAGTGAGTTGCAACCAGGAGTTTGAGAGAAAGGTATTGAAGATGGAGCAGAACTGAGCACCGTGGTGTCCCTGGCCCCATAAAGCACATTAGGACGAGACAGAGAAGTACCTATGGGTGTGAAACGAGGAGGCTGTGCAAAGAATGGGTAACTAAGTAGAGCCAACTGCACGTGGGACTGATAGTGGCCCTGGACTGTCCATGTCTGAAGGCATCATAGTGATTCAGGTAAAGAGGCTTGGGTAGCCCAGAGAGAGATACCTGGAAAGCTGCTGGCTAAAATTCACAAGATCAAATTCTACCCAGATTTGCTGGGGATGTTCAGCACAGTTCTGGGACACTACCTCCTTGGACACTACCATAGAACTGTGGTCTCTAGAGGAATTTATTTTACTGTTTTTTTTTCTTTGTGGTTTTATGTCTCCTTTCTTTTTTTAAAAGTCTTTTCCCATGATCCTTACTTTGTTCTCCTCATCTTGTTTCTCTTCTCTCAGCTATCTCTCTTGAGTTTGTTTTCACGTACTGAAAACCATCGTTGTCTTTCTGACTCACTTCGATTTGCTTTTGCTTTGGCCTTTGTACTTTCTCTCCTGCCATCTTCTCCATTTACCTAAACCTTGAGGTTCATCTTTTGTTCTCCAGTCTCACCTCTATCACATTTCCCTTCATTAATCTCTCTGTTTCCTCCCTTTCTCGCTTAAATATTGTCCTCCTCAAAAGGTAAAATTACCCAAGTGAAAACTCATTGCACACAAGTTCCTGGTTTATGTCGGATTGTGTTACATAATTGCAGATCTTGCTCCTATGGTTGAAGTCACCAAATGAATAGTTACTATAATTTTCCCGTTTTTAGCCTGTGCTTGAGGCGTTTGATACTGTTACTTTTATCAGGATGTTCTACCTGTTGTAATTAATTAGTCTCCCTTGTATGTCAATAGAGATTCTCTGGGGCCAGAAACACCACCATAGTCCAGCATCAAAGGACTGGGTGCTGAGCCAAATAAATAGTATCTTCTGATCTGTAATAAACTGGGAAGGTAGGATTTCAGGATGGACACAAATACCAAGAATTACATATGCTCAGAACACATCACTGAGAAAGAGGCATTTCCTACAGAAGCCTTGATACTAGTGACAAAGCTATCTGCCATAAGAAATTTACAAGGATCAACACAGAAAACAAAATAAAATTTAAAGATAGACAGTGACAAGACACAGAAGCAAAATGCAATCTCAGACCTTTACCCTATCTAGGACAAATCCAGGCGACAATGAGATAGAGGATATCAGAAAATTTTAACCTGAGTTTTCTGAGATGATAAAAACAGAAGTAAAAGAACAAATACCTGAAGTTACAGAGAAAATAATCTCTCAGGTAAAAAGAGAAATAATGATCAAAATGAAAGACATGCCTAATAAATCTAGTGTAGATACAGATTTTAAAAAGTAGAGGAGCTTAGGAAAATGATGGAAACCATGAAGTATAATTCATAAAACAGATTGAAACAGATGCCCAGGAGATTCTAAATTTCATTGAAAAAACATAAACTACATTATATGAAGGTGAGTACAGAATTTCTGCACTAGAAGACAGGAATGTGGCTAATGACTATGAAAAGAAACATAAAAATGGCAAGGGACCATGTACAAATCAACACAAAAATGCAAGATGATGCAGAAAAGAATGATATTAGATCAATTCTGGTCAATGAGATAGTTGGAGATGGTGGCAGTCTCTGTCCAAAGAAGTACTGACAGAAAACTTCCCAAATATGTAATATTAATTTGACATGCAAATAAGTGAGGCATATAGAATTCCAAAGAGTAATGATCAAAGTAAATGTACACCAAGGCCTATAATTATCAAGACACTATAAATTCAGCATAACAGAATATTAAAAGCTGTTAGAGAAAAGAAACAAATGACATACAAACAAAAGCCTATCAGAATCACAACAGACTCCACAATGCAAACTTATAAGTCAAGGAGAACATGCAATGAAATATTCCAGGTTCTGAACAAAACAAACTCCAACTCAAACTGATACACCCTACAAAACTATCTTTCAAATTCCATAGATAAATAAGATATTTCCATGACATAGAACAATTGAAGACATTTTTGTTACCATTAAACTAGCTCTACAAAATGGTTCAAAGGATATTTTAAAAAGAAATAATGAAGACCACACTCCAAGAACACAATGGAAAGAAGCCTTCAGGGCCAGGGACTTAGCTTAGTGGTTCCAACATCTGCTTTGCAAGCACAAGGTCCAGAGTTTGAGCCTTGGTAACCACATACCACTATGCCAGTAATGGTGACTCACACCCACCAGCAATCAGTACCACATACCACAATGCTGGGCATAGTGGCTCATGCCTATAATCCCAGCACTCTGGGGGTAAATGCAGGAGGATTTGTTGTGAGTTCAAGGCTTGCTTGGGCTACATAGTGAGCTCAGGGCCATCCTGAACTACTGAGACCCTGTTAAAAAATAAAAAGACACCTCCAGGTAGGACAAGCAGTTGCACAGAGGAGAAAGAAAGGAAACCAACAGTAGGAAAATAACATAACAAGGATAAGTAATATATTTCAGTCACAATCATCATATAGATGAGCTCAACTCATCAATATAAAACCAAATGGACTGGCAGAATGGATCAAGAAACAAGAACCAACAATTTCCTGCATAGAGTTAAATACACATTTAACTCAGATAGAAATTGATAAAATAAGATCCAAAAAATGGGAAACAATACTCCACATTATAGCATTGCAGACAGAGTAGCTTTCAAGTCATGACTGATTAAGAGAGACAAAGAAGGTCACTACATCTTTGTAAAGGGAAGAATACAATAGCAAGAAATAACAATCATAAATACATATGCACGAAATACCAGTGCCACCAACTATGTAAAACAAATATTAATAGATAAAAAAATAGAATAAGCATTAATACAACTGTAATAGGGGACTTTAACACTCCACTATCACAGACAGATCAACCAGACAAAAAAAAATTAAAAATCAATAAAGAAATACCAGATCTGATCTGAATTTGTGAACAAATGGACTTAGTGTTTGTCTACATAGTGCTCCACCCACAACACCAGAATATACATTCTCCTCAGCTTGCACATTTTTCCATAATAATCACACAGTAGCCCATACTTAAGTAAATGCAAAGGAATTGAAATTATCTCAAGTACATTACTTGACCTTAGTGCACTGAAATTGGAAATGAACAGCAAAAAGCTAAAACTGAGTAAACACATGGAAATTAAATAAAAACCCTCCTGGACAACATATAGGTCACCAATGAAATTAAAAAAAGAAATTAAACAGTATTTATAATTAAATGATACTGCCTATACCACATACTGAAATATATGGGACACAATAAAAACAGTCATATGAGGAAATTATAACAGTGAATTCTCATATAAGGAAAACAGAATGAATTCAAATAAACAACCTAATGCTAAACCTCAAATGTCTAGAAAAAGAAGAACTGCCTCTGCCTCCTTCTGTCTCCTGAGTGCTGGGTTACAGGTGTGAGTTACCATGCCTAGCATTGTGGTAATGTGGTTACCAAGGATCAAACTCGGGATATTGCACTTCCCAGGCAGACACTGGAACTACTGAGCTAAATCCCTGGCCCCTGAAGAGTTGGTTCTTTGAAAGATTAAGTAAAACTTAGTCAACCCTATCAAACAATAAAAAAAGACTTGAACCCAAGCAATTAGGAGTGGAAAATTTAAAATCACAATGGATCTTGTATAAGTTTAGAAGATCCTCAGTATCCACTTTGAGAACCTGTACTCTGATAAAAGGGAAAACAGAAGAAATGGACAGATTTCTAAATACATATGAATCATCACAGCTGAATCTGAAGATGTAAAACTTCTAACTAACCCAGTATTAGCCAATGAAATTAAAAACCTACCAAATAGAAAAGCCAGACCCTGGTAGTTTCACTGCTGAATTCTACAAGAAATTTAGAGAAGATCTAATAACACTACTCTTAAAACTTTACAATGAAATTGAAAGGGAAAGAACAGTCCCAAAATCATTCCTGAAAACAAGAATTACTCTGATACCAGATCCAGAGAAAGACCCAATCAAAAAAGAAAACAATAGGCTAATCTGCCTAATGAACATACATGCAAAAATCCTCAATAAGACACTGACAAACAGAATGCAGCAATCATCAAAAAGATTCTAGGGCTGGAGATTTAGTGCAGTGGTTCTGGTGCCTGCCTTGCAAGTGCAAGGTCCTGAGTTTGATCCCGGTAACCACATACAATGTTGGGCGTAGTGACTCATGCTCACCAGCAATCAATGCCACATACCACAGTGCGAGGCATGGTGGCTCACGCCTGTAATCCCAGCACTCGGGAGGCAGAGGCAGGAAGATTGCTGAGTTTGAGACTTGCCTGGGCTACATAGTGAACTCAGGGCAGCCTGAACTCAAAGCGAGACTCTATCTCAAAAAAAAAAAAAAAAAAAAAAAGATTCTATACCATGACCCACAGGGATTCATCCCAGAGATGTAAGATATACAAAGAGGGTCAACATATGTGAGTCAATAGATGTAATACACCATATCAAAAGAGCCAAAGACAAAAATCACATGATCATCTCAATAGATTCAGGAAAAACCTTTAACAAAGATCAAAACATATTCATGTTTAAAAAAAAAGAAAATTAGAATCAATGATCTTTATCTCAATCTGATAAAGGCTTTCCATGACAAACCAATAGCCAACATTATATTAAATGGTCAAAAAGTGAAAACATTCCTCCTGATATCAGAAACAAAACAAAGATGTTCACTATCTTTCCTTCTATTCAAAACAGTTTTGGAACATTAGCAAAAGCAATCAGACAAGAGAAAGAAATAAAGATAGGAAAAGGAGTTAAATTATCATCATTGTGGATGGCATCATACTTTACAGAGAAGACCCAAAAAATTACACCAAAAGACTTCTAGATTTACTAACCAGTCAGCAGCATAAATGGACACAAAGTCAACTGTCAAAAATTAATAGCATTTCTACACGCAAATAACAAACTCAGAGAGAAATTAATGAAACAATACCTTTAATAATAGCATTAAAAATGAAATACTTAGGAATCAATCTCAAAGAGGAAGTAAAATATCTTTACATTGATCATTAGAATACTCTGCAGAAGGAGAATGAAGCAAGAATATCAGAAAAAAGAGATCCCTTGCTTGTAGATAGGAAAAGTCAACATAGTGAAGATGGACATAACTCTAAAGTATTATACAAATAGACAAACTTTTAGAATTGGTCAGTGAATTTTTCAAAACATTTTCCTTGCTTAATTGGCTGTCTTTTTTACAGCTTCAATTTCATTTCCTTATATTGAATTATTTGGAATTTTTATATCTTCTTGCTTCAGATTTGGTATTTCATATGTCTCTGGTAGAATTTATCCATTCCTTCTGAATTTCCCATTTGGTTAGAGAACAATTTCTCGAATTAGTTACCATTGTATTTCTGCAAAATCCATTGTTATTTAACAAATGTCACTTCTAATTGCATGGATTTTTGTCATTTTTTTCTTTAAGAACTTTAGAGAACATATAGTGCAGTACTCCTCAAGATTTTAAAGAAATTAAAAAGGAAACAGTACTCCTGATGTCATTCCTAGAACTTAGCATGACTTGATTCTAAAATCAGAAAAGGACATAACCAAAAAGAACTAAAGGCCAAACTGTTTAATGAACACAAATATAAAAATCGTTAATAACAGAGAAAGAGAACCTAGAAAATTAGAGAAAAGATTAAATACCATGACCACATAGGATCTATGTGATGCAGGGAAAATTCAAAGTATGTGAATCAATAAATGTAACAGATCACAGAAAAGAAGCAAGGCAAAAACCACATAATCATCTCAATACATGCTGGAAAGTATTTGCCAAAATGTAACATACATTCATGACAAAAAATATTAACCTAGAGAAAATAGAAATAGGTCTTTGTTTCCATCTGATAAAGTCCACCTGCAACAATCAGTGGCCAGCATCATGCTAAGTGCCAAGAAGCTGACATCTGTCCCTCTACAATGATGAACAAGAGGAAGATGTCCACTGCGGCTATTCCTTTTCAATGTAATTCTCAATGCATTAGCCAGTGCAATAATAAGAAGAAACAAAAGGACATGAATATATTATCTTTATTTCCTGATGACATGATCATCTACAGAGAAAACCCCCAAAACTTCTAGAGTTACTAACCAAATTCATTAGTGTAGCAGGATATAAATTCTATGCTCAAAAATCAATAGCATTTCTGTAGAGCAATAATAAATCCACAAAACAAGAAATCATGAAAACATTTTTCACAACAGCATCCAAAAAAAAAAATAGAAGAAAGAAAGAAAGAAAAGAAAGACTTAGGAATTAACCTAACCAAAGAAGTGAGAGAGCTCCACAATGAAAACTACATTATACTGACTCTGGATGTATTAACCACTGGCATCCAGTGTTACCTGATTTCATTTGGTAAAATCCAAACAGCTGACAGAGGTACAAGTTACCAGTTCATGATTTAAATTAAGCAGAAGAACCCTAGGCTGATTGAAAACAGACTAGACATCACTAGAAGACATTGTATTAAGCAGAAAACCCAATACACTGCCAGACCTGAGATAAGGAATTAAAAACTCATGTTCAGACATCTCAATGACCAAGGTTACCCAAGCAGCAGTTCACCATATTCATGTCTGGAAGCTAACAGCCACCACTTTGGGCACCTCTTGTACTTGTAGAGGTACTCATAATCTCATAATGTCTTAATAAATTTAATATTAAAGTATCTATATAACATTTTCTTTTCCTAAGTATATACACATTTTTTGGCTTTCTCCCCCTTCCCTTCCTCCCCCCCTCCCCCAGCAGTCATATGATGAAATTCATTCTGCGTTCTGGGTGTGCTATGGTCCTCATCTGAATCATGAAATAGTCATACCTGTAGCTTATGGACAGTCAATCCGAGTAGTTTTACTTGTTTATTGTTGAGTCAGGTACAGTTTCTTGAGTTCTTTCTTCTATTTACAGCTTACCTTTGATTGACATGGAAAACCAACTTCCCCTCTTTTTCATGTTATATTTAATTATGGCCAAATTACTATAAAAATACTGATGGCACAATGCAAATAAAGTTTCTGAGTTTCAAACCCAGTAAATATTTTTAAACTATCCAAATATATGTTTATACTGAGCCTTGAGGCTTTTTGGATTTTATCAAATGCATGATGTTCTTGGAAACCTTAAACAAAAATAGAATAAATCTGAAAATAAACTGCTACATAGGTTTTCTTTATTCAAGATGCAAAACACATTCAGTGGAAGTTGGTTCACATTTTCATATCTGGGCAGATACTACTTCTATAATTATTATCAACACGCGGGAATACTACCATTTAATTTTTTGTATAAAATTTAATGATTCATTTATTCATTGAAAATTTATTAAATTTCCAAGGAATATGTACTATCCTCATACTATAAAAAATGGGAGCATATTTTGCAAAAGATTAATTTCTCTGTTTTCCTAATTTTTATAGATGTATGTTTAGCATGACTTTCATGAATTTGATACATATGAGCATGTCTAATTGCCAAATCACAAACTGGGGTTCAAGTTAGGGAAGGAAGGACTCGTATTACTTTTCTTCCTTACAAAAACTCAAGACGGTCATCAGATATTTATACCTTCCTGTTTTTGTTAAATCTCAGGATTTTGGATATAAACACAAAACTTTTCCAAAGACAGCAGTTCTTCATTCAACTCATGCATTTTAAGTCACATATTTTAAGGTATGCTTTTAGCATTTTTACTGAAAAAAAATGTGTATGACCTATTTTGGAAAACAACAGGAGGCATATTTCACAATATTAACCAAAGTAGACCTTGTCTGTTCACAGCTTTCTTTCACATTTTCTTACAGCTATTTACTGAAAACTACATTTAGGTACTAAATAACCAGATAGGATCATTATCAACCTTAGGAGTTTTAATTGAATCTAAATCATGACAGAACACTTAACATTGAGTGATTCATTCGTTCAGCAGCAAGTGATCATTTATTGTGGACAAAGAGCTTTGCTGGATGGTGAAAGGATATAAAAACAAACTGCAAGGTCTTTGGGCTTGTAGCTTATAAAATAGCTGAGGAGACAGAAGAGAGTCACAAATCAATACAACACAAGGCATCATATAATAAACTCCAAAAAAGAATTAGCAATTTTCACTACAGCTCTGGGGAAAGCATCACAAAAAATTTAATTGAGATGAGAACTAAGTCAGATTTCGACAAGTGTCAGATGAGCAGCTCTGCCAACCACAGCAACCACAAAGAAGGCCATGCATGAGGGTGTTGGAGAACAGATCATGCAAGCCTTACTTTGTGTAGTTAAGCTTCTAGAATGAGTTTTAACATGGAACTAAAAGGCTGTGTTCCTCACTAGACTGAAAAACTATGACACTATACAAAATTAAACAACCATAAAGGGGCTAGCATGCATAGTACCTGAAAAATGTATTTTCTCTAGAAGAAATGCATCCTGGGTAGGATAGGTCTAAAGGACTAGATTCTGCTATTGTGAATCATACACAAATTGTCTAGAGGCATGAAAACCAATCTTAACTTTGGCTAACATGGAATATGCATTTCCTTTTTGACTTGCGCTATTTCCCATTAATTATAATTCTTGTTTTTCATAATAAATGTATAATACTAGCAAAGTTAAATTAACTAATAAATATAATTTCAATCAAAATTAGAAAATATGGCTCAAATTTACCAAATTTCATCCTAATTTAGAATATCAATGATTATATAGACTTTAGCCAAAGATTATAACCAATGATAAATTTGTCTAGAGAATTAAATATGCAGTAGCCAGTTTGTTTTTGTTAAGATATGTGAGATGTTCATTTTTCATTGATTATTTGCTGAGAAATTTCCAAGCCCTTAGAAACAGAGCTACTACTCAGAGAGATAGTCTAAGTTTAATGGGAGGAATATTATAATTAGAGAAATAAAGAATCCTAAATAACAGGCCGGAGCCTTAGCTCAGTGGTTCTGTCGCCTGCCTAATAAGTGCAAGGTCTTGAGTTTGAAAACTGGTAACCACATACAACAATATTGGGCATGGTGACTCACGCCCACCAGCAATCAATACCATATACCACAGTACCCCATGCAGTGGCTCACACCTGTAATTCCAGCACTCAGTAGGCAGAAGCAGGAGGATTGTTGAGAATTCAAGGCTTGCCAGGGCTACAAAGTGAGCTCAGGGCCAGCCTGAAGTACCAAGAGAGGCCCTGTCTCAAAGAGAGAAAAAAAAAAAGAATCATAAATAACACAGAGGAGCTCCTATCTAGTTAGAGATCAAAAGGACTAGTGAAAAAAGTTATTAGGAAGTGCCGGGCGTGGTGGCTCAAGCCTGTAATCCCAGCACTCGGGAGGCAGAGACAGGCGGATTGCTGAGTTCGAGGCTTGCCTGGGCTACATAGTGAGCTCAGAGCTAGCTTGAACTACAAAGAGAGACCCTGTCTCAAAAAAAAAAACGTCATTAGGAACTTAGACCTATTTAACATGGTTATAAAGATGCCTGTACTTCTAAAATTGCCATTAGTCTAGAATATTACAATGGTAGTGTTTGTTCAAGAACTGAATGGATATTCTTACAGACAAAAGAGTGCATTTTCTTAACCTCTAGATTTTGTTGTGGAAAGAGAAGCCTGAGTTACTCCCCAAGAGGCAAGGAATAGTTAGATAAATGAAGGAATGTGGAATGAAGTTGGGCTGGTCAGTCTCAACTATTAACCTGACCAGGCGGAGAAGCTCCTGCAGTTGATTAGATCAGGGGATGAGTCCCTTGATGGTTTACGGCTGAATGTGCTGTTAGGAGGTGAGGCCTGGTTGCAGGGTTGGGTCACTGGAAACATGCCTTTGAAAGAGACTCTCACAGGAACTCTTCCCTGGTGCTCTGCTTCACACCATTACAAAGGGAATGGCTTTGCTCCACCTTCCCCTTCTGCCATGATGTATCTTTTTCAGGGCCAGATGACCACAGGCTAAAACCTGTGAAACTGACCCAAATTAAACCTCCCTTCTTTAAATTGTATATTATCAGGCAGTTGTTTCTGCAATAGAAAATCTGACTCTTTCCTAAGGAAGAAGCTAAATGTGAGATGTTCACAGAGAGAAACACCAAACTTTCAGGGGCCTGCAAATTCAGCATAGGCGGGAATACTGAGAATTAAATCTCACTTAAATGTTTCTCTGTAATTTCCAACGGTTTATCAATATGAATACACACTAACTGGTAGAAACCTTTTAAATCAGTGTGAAGAAGGCACAGAAGATTATATACAAGACAGAATGGGCTCCAGCAAGAAGAATCTTGAAAACTAGAGAAAAATCATGATTGGAAATAAGCCAGAGAGAAAAATAGGTGTCAAGAGGCCCAACCTCCAAATCCTAAGGATGCTGGATTTATCCTAAATTTTAGAGGTCTAATGGTGTGTTTTAATTAAAGGAGAAAAATGACTAATATTACACTGAAGACATTCATTTTAAGTGATCACACAGTACACAGATTTACTGACATATAAAAATCTATTTGATTATCTACTGATAGGTAATAAAAACTTAACTCAAATCTTATCCACACTCTCCGCAATGTGGTCTGATTTGTAAAAATTCCTTCAGTACATTTAATTTTAAAATTAGTCACAGCATCCTAACATCCCAATGCACTGCATGAAGGAGGCTCAATGTGATAAGCCCCATACTGCACTTCAAGACAGCTACTTCCCAGTTTTCTCCACCCCCATTCAATAACCTAGCACAGGAAAGGAGTTTACATACAGTTCTGAGCAAGTGTGTTATTTACTCAAAATGCAAAACCTTTAAATTTTCACCACAAACTCTGCTAATTTAGTAATCACAGTTAATCCTTAGATGCCAAGAGAAAGCATCATTTATGTACACCATTAAATAAAAGAACCAGAATTCAAACACAAATCTGTTAAAGGGGAGCCAAACTCATTCTTTCTGTCACATTGTTCCTCCTTCTATAGTCATGTTTTGTTGTACTGAGAATTGAACTCAGGACCTCTGCACTCAACTACACCCACATCTCACTTTCCTTTTTAGCATTGATCATATGTGATAATTTTCTGTTAAATTCTGGGGGGTCAGAGATTTAGCTCAGTGGTTCCCAGTGCCTGCCTAGCAAACTTAAGGTCCTTGGTTCCATCCCAGTAACCATATACAACAATACTGGGTGTGGTGACTCATGCCCACCAGCAATCAATACCACATACCACAGTGCTGGACGTGATGGCTCACGCCTGTAATCCCAGCACTCTGGAGGAAGAGGCAGGAGGATTGCTCAGGGCCAGCCTGAACTACAAAGTGAAACCCTATCTCAAAAAAAAAAAAAAATTCTGGGGGAATAACTGAAGAAGAGGGAAGAATTAAATGCTTTTTAAAATACTAGATTATTAAAGATAAAATAAATCTAGAACTATAAAAGGATTATAATAAAGTATATCAAAGTATGATTTTATCTTGTGCTTAATGAGAACTGGACAATCAGGAGAAAAAAATTTGTAGCATTTGGAATTCACGAAAAAGTGTAAGGAAGTAGTCAATATTAAAATGTAATATAAATTATTAACTACATTTCACAATTCTTATATATAAACTTATATAAATTTATTAATTTACCATAAAATGAAAAATTTTATATCTTCTCTCCAAAAAAGAAAAACACCAATAATCCAAATGAAATTAAATTCCTTAATTACATTTTCTATTTATATTAATTATATAAATCAACTTTAAACATTTATACCTTTTACTGTCAAAATGTTTACATGAAATACATGACACATAAGTATGAAAGTATTCTTATATTTTCAAATTTTAATTTCTGATTGCCATACAAAATAATTTCCACAAAAATGATTTTCATGTTGCTGAGTTTTTTTAAAATTAGACAATATATTTTGATAAATGTCTTCATTACCTTATGATAAAAATAGTTTTTAAAAAGTCAGAAGATGACAAAATATATTGAGATAACATAAATCAAAACCTTTGGTAATTTTTCAGAAACAATCCAGCAAATAAAAATTTCATGAATACATTTGCCAGGGAAACAGCAAGGTCCAATGAGACATCTAACCCTAGGTTTTTGAGGAATCTCTACACTGATTTCCACAGTGGTTTTATCAGTCTACATTTCCACCATCAGCCCCACCAGTATTTGTTACTGGTTGATTTCTTGATAGCAGACATTCTTTCTGCAGTGAGATGGAATCTCAGTGCTGTTTTCATCTGCATCTCTCAAATGATCAGTGATGTTCAACATTTTTTTCATATATTTGTTTGCAGCTTGTGCTTCAACTGAAGTCTATTTCAGATGCCCACCTTTGAAATGGGTCTTTAAATCTGAGGGGGGTGTCTTTTTTTTTTTTTTTAGACAGGTCTTGCTTTGTAGTTCAAAAAGGCAAACCTCAAACTCAGCAATCCTCCTGCCTCTGCCTCCCAAATGCTGAGATTACAGATGTGAGTCACCACACCCAGTATTGTTGTATGTGGTTACGTGGGATCAAACCAGGGACCTTGCACTTGCTAGGCAGATGCCAGAACCACTGAGCTAAATCTCCAGCCCAAGGGAGGTCTTTTATTAAAAAAAAGTTCTTTAGGGCCGGAGATTTAGCTCAGTGGTTCCAGTGCCTGCCTTGCAAACACAAGGCCCTGAGTTCCATCCCAGTAACCACATACAATGCTGGGCATGGTGAGTCACGCCCACCAGCCATCAATGGCACATACCACAGTGCCAGGCATGGTGGCTCACGCCTGTAATCCCAGCACTCGGCAGGCAGACCCAGGAGGATTGCTGAGTTCCAGGCTTGCCTGGGCTACACAGTGGTGAGTTGAGGGCCAGCTGAACTACAAAGTGAGACCCTGTCTCAAAAAAAGTTTTTTATATATTCTAGGTGGTAGACCTTTGTCTAACAGTGACATACATGTACCTATTTTTATAGCAGCTTGATCTTTCTTCCTTTTTTTTTTTTTTTTGAGACAGGGTCTTGCTTTGTAGTTGAGGCTGGCCCTGAACTCACTATATAACCCAGGCAAGGCTTGAACCCAGAAATCCTCCTGCCTCTGCCTCCCAAGTGGTGGAATTACAGGCATTAGCCACTAAACCCAGCAATATGCTATATGTTATTGATTCCTGGTGGGTGTGAGTGACCATGCCTGGTATTGCTGTATGTGGTCACTGGGGATTGAACCCAGGGACTAGCACTTGCTAGTCAGGCACCGGAACCACTGAGCTAAATCTCTGGCCTTATAACAGCTTGATTTCTAATAGCTAAATCTTGGAAACAGCCCAAATGCCCATCAACCAGAAACTAGATAAAAACATAAATTATGTGTGTGTGTGTGTGTGTATTACACAGCCATAAAGAAAGATAAACTTGAAACATTTATAGTTAATGGCTGCACCTCAAAGCTATACTCATAAGTGTAACAAATAGGACATAGATGTGTAAATACTGTATCATTTCTCTGGTGTGAGAAACTATGGTGTAACTGGGGTCCAAGGTGTATAACAGGTATTGTGAAATAGGAAAAAATGTCTTCAAAGGGGTAGGAGAACTGGGTGGGGGGCAAGGGAAAGCAGAAAGAAGGAAAAGAAAAATTGTTATAGTAAAAAGAAAAAAATAGAAACAAAGCTTATGAGTATGAGCAGAAGTGATGGGAAGGAACGGGAACAGGCAAAATGTACATGTCCAGGTACAAATTCTCAATGAGGAATGTCATCATAATGTGTGTGTGTGTATAATGTATAAATAAACCCCATTAAAGAAAGAATTTCAATGGACTTCAGAGGTCATGAGTTTAGTTCCCTCCCTGCAGAAATGAACAGGGGCCCTGGACCTTTACAAGTTCTCTCTCCTGGGTCTTGTAGTTGGGAGTTGGAATTCCACAGACAATTGTCCTCTCGACACCACACACTGGCTGAATGGTTCTATGGCATTTCAGCTACTTCATTTGAACTTCACTACAAAACAATTTCTAGACACAAAGTCAGTTTTTAAAAAATCATAGGACATTCTAAATTTTAAATATAAATTAATACTACCAGTTTATATTCATTCTTCCAAGTTTTGACTCTATAAACTAATGAAGTCACTATAGAAACTACAATGTAGCAATTGTCATTCAGTATTTCTTTAGATATCAAAGTTATATTTGTAGCAAAGCATCTGTCTTCATTAAGCTATTCCTTTTTAGTCATTCCAAAAGATGAAAAGTTTTAAAAATGGAAGGGGATCATATGAAAGGATAAGCTTAGCAATATTCCACTTGTGTGAGTCACAATGTAGAACCCTATAGTGTGTCGTTTATAAGATTGTATTAAATTTTTAAGGGCATTCCAATATTTTATCTCTTCTCTCTTTGGTTAAAAAGCTTATCTTCTTGTTTTACTTAAAAAAAATCCTTTAAAAGTGCAGCAACTATACACAGGGACTGAAAGGACAGAATACCAATAGAAGTAAGGGTACTTTTTCTATCAAGAACAGTTTCACTTTCCAGATAATTGTAACTCTAGGAGTGGGGTAAAGATGTCTGTGAAACCCATAACATAATTTATTCTTTTTTAAAAATTGATTTTATTGGTACATTTTATTTACACATCATGATCACACTCAACATTGAGAATGCATACCAGTATATGACACAACTTCTCATTTTTCCC
>PVIC010012350.1:0-39857 GCA_004025085.1 Thryonomys swinderianus | reverse complement strand
GCTCACTATGGAGCCCAGGCAAGCCGCCGCGAACTCAGCAATCCTCCTGTCTCTGCCTCCCGAGTGCTGGGATTACAGGCGTGAGCCACCACGTCCGGCATTGTGGTATGCGGTGTTGATTGTTGGTGGGCGTGTCTCCACGCCCAGCGTTATATGTGGTTACCGGGGATCAAACTCAGGACCTTGCGCTTGCGAGGCAGGCGCCGGAACCACTGAGCTAACCCTCCGACCCCATTTTGACTAATTTTAACTGGAAAAATCAGAGCACTGGGAGCTAAAGAAGAAGGCTTTCTCTAATGTCTTAAAATCTCAAAACATCTCAGAATAATAATAAAAGTCAGAGCCAAGGGTAGTGATGCATGCCTATTATCTACTATCCTGGCAAGGTGAGGCAGGTGGATTGCAAGTTCAATCATAGTCTGGGCAACTTGGTGACTTAGTAAGATTCTGTCTCAAAATGAAAAAGAAAATAATAATGATAATTGAGATGTAGATCCATGCAAAGACCCTGTCTTCAAACCCCACTACTGCAAAAACAACTAAATAAAAATAAAAAGTCACAAAAGTAGTCGGTGTTATCAAGTGTTACAAATCATCTAAAGTGTGCTTTAACAAGCTTGCTTAGGACAATTACTAAATTCAGTGTCTTAGTCTTAGCTTGTCTTCTTCACTTTCCATCTCTTTCTACCAAGTGTTTTTCAAAACTTTGCCCCCTGCAGGGCACACATGATGGCCCACAGCTGTAATCTCAACACTCAAAGTGATACTGTCTTAAAAAAAAAACCAAACCAAACAAAAAACTGTCCCTTGAGTGGAAATGTAGATACTCTGTAATTACTCTCAAACCTTCTGGAATATAAAACTACACTGGCCAAAATTACCAAAATCTGCTATTTCATGGAACTAATCAATAAAAGCCAAAGAATTGACACAATGCTCATCAACTTTCTTGACCATGATAAAATATCAAGTACTGACTCAATTTAAGTTGTATCTATTAATTCATTCAACAAATGCCATGCTTTGTAAGGGAACTATGACAGCCACTGATAATACAAGATACAGACACTATCCGTGCTCTCAAGGAACTTCCATTCCAAAGGGAAAGAACTCACAACCAAGTAAACACACCGATAGAACCCAGCATTCATGTGAATTCTACCAATGAAATTTATTCTCATGGCCTACATTTGAACATACTTTCCCCAAAGCATTCAGTTAATCTACTTAACTCCTTCAAACTATATACTATACTCATATTTATGTTTATTAAAATGAAAACTGACTTTGTGAACAAATAATTTTGAAAACATGACATATATTTCTCAACAAAATTTCAAAATTTGCTCGGTGTTCATAGCAGCACTATTCACCGGCAGTATAACTCAGTGGCACTGACAGCCCACCTGGCAAGTGCAAGGTCCTGAGTTAGATCCCCAGTTCCAAAAAAAAAAAGAAAGAAAGAAAGAAAGGAGAGAGAGTAACATAGTGGCATGATTTCAATAAACAAAAGGTGCAAACAGCCCAAATACACCCATCAATGGATCAAAAGATAAATAAACTGTCAGGTGTGGTGGCTCATGCCTGTAATCCCAGCACTCAGGAGGCAGAGGCAGGAGGATTGCTGAGTTCTAGGCTTGCCTGGGCTACATAGTGAGCTCAGGGCCAGCCTGAACTACAAAGCGAGACCCTGTCTCAAAAAAAAAAAAAAAGGATAAATAAACATTGTGGTGTGTGCATATATAGGTACACAATGAACTATTATTATTCTATTGATACATGCTATGAGGTAGACAAACCATGAAAACATTTTATTAAGTTAAAGAAGTGACAAAAGGTCACATATTACATGATTTCATTAACATGAAATATCCAGAATAAGTAAAATCCACAAAGGCAGAAACCAAATGTTGGTTGCTAAAGGCTAGAAGGAAAGAAGGCATAATGGAGAACAACTGTATAATGGGAACATGGTTTTCTTTTGGGGTGAAGAAAATGTTTTGGAACTCAATAAAGTGAAGGTCACACAACACTGTGAATATCAATATATTATGCTTGACTTATTCTATGTATTTCACCTTAGGAAAAACTTAACAGAATTATTTGCTATAAGACTTTAAAGTGGACTTGTTCTTACATATAATATTATTCATATTTACCTTTGAGAATTTTAATTATAAATCAAATTATAAACCTTAACTGAATTCCTCCTAGATGACCCTCTCCCACCTCATTCTAGGGACTGAACTCAAGGGCTCTCTTTCCCTATGCTACATCTTCACACATTCCAATTCCTTTTATTTTTATTTTGATGTAGAATCTCACTGAATTGCCCCAAGTAACCTTAAATTTGTGACCCTTCTACTTAGATTTCTGGAGGTATGTAACACCATGCCTAGCTCAGTTAACAATTTTATCGATCATATATTTACTGTATGGTGGACTCTAAACCAAGTTTGTACCCATGAAAAAAGTGTGCTGATATAACTGCTCATTTTCTTTTTAAATTCCTCCAATTTTTATTAGTACATGTTTAAAAAATAAACAAGTTTTTAAAACTTTTGTCTAGGGGCAAGGAAAAGATTTTGTCTAGTCCCAAACATCTAAGTACAAGTCAATGGTGCCCTCTCCACAAATACCACTTCTCCTGTTTCTTCTTTTATTACAAAATACCCTACACAGTTCAGTCTCCCTAGAAGTACTGTTCTTTAGGTATGTCTATCTCCCAAACTCTGAGAAACCTGTCTTTTTTGCGTTAATAAAACACTACTAAGTACCTAACACCATCTTCAACATAGGTGCTCAAATAGTATTAGTGGAACTGAAAATATACACAAGCAGCACATAACTGTTATAAATTATTATATTGAAAAAGACATCTAACAGGTACTGATTAAAAAGTACTGATAAGACATGTACTGTAAATTCGTATGCCTCTCCTTTAATGTAAATTTTTCATTGCAAATCTGGAGGTCGATCTATTGAATATCAATACAAAAACATTAATTCACCTAATACCCAGAAAGAATAATTAGGGATCACTCTTAGCCATCTCCTTTTTGAAGTTCGCCAGCAAATATAATAGGGAAACTTAATTTAATGAACTACAGTACTACAAACCAGGTCACAGGAGAGCTCTAGTCCCCAGTCATCTTGTTTCTATTTCCTGATTGGTCTGACTTGCAAGCATTATGGTGCCCAGCTTTTCCAATTTATGAGATCCTTTAAATTATCTTCTAAAGACAAGGTTTTTATAAAACAAAAATCGACTTCTTGAACTTTGAAGAAGTAGGAAAAAGCATCCTCCCCCGTTTAAAAATACGTCGGAAATACTGTGCTGAAGCAAGAAAACTGAGTTTTCAAAAAGTCCCGTTATAGTTACACTTCGAATTAACTGTGAAACATAAAGTTGCACAACTCGAAGTCGAAAGCATTACACTCCTTACAAAATAGGTTTTTTAAAACAAGCACATAAATTGCAAGAGAATGTTACACTTCAAAAATGAGCACCTTTCAAATAAGTCTTTAGAACCACCTAAAATAGATGAAAAACCAAATGCGCTTACGTACTTCACAGAGACATTTTCTCTGCAACACGCTGGCAAAGCAGCAACAACTAGACGCCAGCCACTTGGGCAGCGGCCCCGACCCTCGGCCTCCAAACCTCGAGTGTCCACCAGCCAGTGGCGTCCCAGCGTCAAGTTCCTCACTAGTTTGGCTGCAGCCACTTCTATGTCGCAGCAACCCACACGTCGTTTCATCTATTTACATCCATCTTCATTCACCAGGCGCACACAGTCGGGGTTACCAGTCCCCGGACAACGAGGGGGCCCGGGGAAGGGCTAGCTGGCGCGCGCGAGAAGACAGCGGACGCCTAAGTCCCGCCC
Source organism: Thryonomys swinderianus (assembly GCA_004025085.1). Taxonomy (NCBI): domain Eukaryota; kingdom Metazoa; phylum Chordata; class Mammalia; order Rodentia; family Thryonomyidae; genus Thryonomys; species Thryonomys swinderianus. Next base: position 35,970 of record PVIC010012350.1, on the reverse strand, counting down.
GGCCCGGCACCCACCTGCAGGCCGCGCGCCCGGGGGCGGCGGCGCCGGCGCCCCGTCCTCGCCGAAGACGAGTTTGAAGTCGAGCTCGTCGTGGGCGCCACAGTTTGCAGTAGTCATCGGCGTGGTGCGAAGTACTGCAGTTCCTCCCCAAGCGGCGGCAGCGGCGGCTCCTCAACGCCGCTTCATGCCGGGCCGCGCCGGCCAGTAGGTCGTGGCTCCCCGCAAACTCTCAGGGCGGGGCCCGCGACGCCGAGCGGAACCGTTCCGTTCCGAACTAAAAAGCTGGCCGTGGGCCGAGCCGAACTAGTAGCTACCACCACCAGCCACCGGTACCTAAGCTGCCACCGTCACCTTAGCCAAGGTTCCCCGCCCCCCCCCCACTCGCCGCCACCGGCGCGCTCCCGCGCCGCACAGAGCGTCTGACTCCACCCCCTGCCGCGCGCCCCTGTGGGCCGGCTGCCCATAGGCCACTGGTGATGAGGACAGGCCGGCAGCCCCGCCCCCTCATGAGCCTATCGCGTGACTCTCTCGGCGAGAACAAAGTCACGTGAGTACCGAGCGGCGAAGAACCATGCTACCTCTTGGGAGTTGTAGTTGGATATGTATGCACTTCACCACTTCCTTCAAATCCGACGGATGTACAGCCGACTGATAGCTCACTCTAGTTGAATTGAGGAACCCACTGGCCCCCAACTAAGGAAGTCCTCATTTGGGGGTGGATCTCTCGTCGCGGACAGCTAGACTTTTGGGTTGGCGGTGGACGGCTGCGCCGTGTAACTCGTATACCCGCGTTTAGAGAACAACTGGCCCGCATTAACACCTGGACACCGTTCGTGCCCGCCTCCACCCACTCCCACCTCAATGGAGTCCCCAGAGGAGGAAGACAGGAGCTTGGGGTAGAGCAGAACAAAGCTTGGATTGCGCTCCCTATCCGGAGTCGGAACTCGCCGTCGCTACACATTCATTCTGCCTGTGCCTGAGTCACTATCCTGCCCAGGCTGCTGCTCTTTTGGGGGGTGGGGTACCTTCTAGACCTCTTCCAGACCTAGATGCAGTATCTGTCCCCAGCTGCAAGTCTAGCCAAAAGGCCCCTTGGTTTTTTTGTTTTCTGAGACATGGCTAGGTAGTTAATCCTCAAACTCGAGGCAATCCTCATGCCTCAGCCGGGGTTACAGGTGCGTGCCACAACCCCGGCAGGAAAGCCCCGTGTAGAGTTTGCAGCAAAGATCTGTGACCTCTGTATCCCGATACACAGACACGAAAGCAGGAAGGGTCGAGCCAACCAAAGCAGTGACTGCCAGTGGAAAGTGATAGTGCGTGAAGGACTATCATCACTCCTGATACCTCTCCAGGGTGCCTACCTTCCCTGGAGGACAGCCCCAAGGCACGCCTCTTGGGTCTGGAGACACTGAAACCGGGCTTGTTTACTCAGGGGCCTATGGAGGCACTTGTCTACCGCGCATCCCTGAGTGAGCGTTGCTGAAGAAACTCAGGTATCACACAGGCTGGGTACAAGTGAAGGGGTCACTCCATTAGGGTCACAGCAAATACTATACCACCCACAAAAGCTCTGGGGAGGAACTGATGGAGGGGGAAGAGATCCTTGCAATGGTCTCTCACTTTTCAGCTACCAGGAAACCCAGCCAGGGGAGTCAACAGGAGAGCAAGCAATCTTTTGAGCATATGAGATGTTCATCTTGGACAGGTTCATTCCTGCCTAGTGCTTTGTGTCTGCACCTGTGCTGAACTTAGAGGTACAAAGATAAATTAGTCTTCCTTCAAGTGACACTGGAGGAGGGGAACAATAAATCTATAATTGCTATGCAGAGATTAGAGCTCTGCCAGGATCTCTAAAGTTTCAAAACTCCCATCTGAAGGACGTGCACAGGGGTAGTAGGAACTGAAGACCAGCAAGAGGTAAAGAAAGTTTGTTTTAAGTCCATCTAAGAATAGATGTCCAAAGACATGGAGACCAGAAAGTACCTACATTGTCTGGGCATGATGGCACACACTTGTAAACCCAGCACTCAAGAGGTTGACATAGGACGGATAGGAGTCAGGGGCCAGCATGGGCTACACAGTGAGTTCAAGGCCAGCCTGAACTATGTAGAGAGACCCCATCTTAAAAACAAAACCCTAATAAACCAAAAAACTTGTGGATTTTTTGGTTGTTTTTGAGACAGGATCTCGCTTTGTAGTTCAGGCTGGCCCTGAGCTCACTATGTAGCCCAGGCAAGCCTCGAACTCATCAATCCCCCTGCCTCTGCCTCCCAAATGCTGGGATTACAGGCATGAGCAACCATGCCCGGCAAAAAACTTGTGTTTTTTGAAAAGAAACAAAGATGGGGCTGGCTGAGTAGGCAGAGTGCTGTAGGCGATTCTGAGGGGACCTGGACGTCATCATGAGGGCAGCGGGGAGGACTTGCAGAAAATAAAAGCAGTCAAGGATGGGGAAAATGGCATCAGGTGAGTGGTAAATCCTCAGTAAGTTGTTTTGTCTTCAGAGGATCTTCAACATTGAGAGGCTGGCTGGGGAACTTGGAGCACAAATGCCACGACAGCTCTGCAGCCTTCTTCCTCAGACAGCTTGCAAGCCCAAGTGTAGTAACCCATGTAACAAAATCCCAAAATCTGGCCAGTTTACCTCCCAGTCCCCATAAAACTTAACAACTTCATGATATGTCTCCCTCCCCACTCCCACATACATAACTCCTAGGTTGTCATCTAGAGATGTCATTTGAGGAAACCGACCTTTATTCAGGCCATCTTCCTTCTAGACATGACCTCCTGAACCAGAGAGACTCAGCTAGTCAGGCCAGAAGGGAAGCAAGAAGTATATCCTGGGCCTGTCAACACCCCCAACCCCACCCTACTGGGAAGGGACCGAAGAGAATAAATACAACTGTTTCCCAGGCACCAAGCATCTAGAGTACTTAGAGGGAGTCATGCCATGTGGTGGGTTTCTGGTGTGGGATAAGCTGTTAATCTATGAGGAGGGCTGTGACAGTGGGTGCTAAATGAGGAAGCAAGTCACCACTTTCTAAGAAACTGCAGGTGCAAATGCTTCTTAGCCTCATTCCAAAGCTCTTGGAAGTCATATGACAAGCCTCTATCCCTGAGTGCTGTGAAACAAAACCAGTGTGGTTAACAGAGCTGCAGAGGTCAAGGACTGCGGGGGGTCTCTGTATTCCCAATCTTCTCTGGGTATGAATACCAGCCAGGCCTGAGAATGAAGGAGAGTCATATCTTTTATCAGTTGCCATAAACCTGCCCCTCTGGCTCTACCTCAGAGTTATGGGATGGTACAGCTTGGCTGTTTCCAGCCTTTTGTTTCATCCTAGAGAATACAGGAGCCTTGGAGGAAAGTCAGAGTTTAGAAAATTTCTTCCCCTTCATGCCTTGCATCTCCTTTGCCCTGAGCTTTTACTTCACTCTCCTGAGCGTGCTCCCCACCCCACGCCAACACTGGTCACGGAGGACACAAGGACTGCCCTTGACCAGGTCCCAGTCTGGGCCAAGAGGATAAGACTGGCAAACTACAACCTCAGAAAGTTAGTTGCTGAAGTCAGCACAGGTTGCAGAGAAGACAGGTCAGCACTTTGTCCTCCTACGCAAGGCTAAGGGGTTTGGCCTCGGTCCAGAGGGCAGTCTTAGAGACCCGGGGAAGAGTTATGAGCAGGAGCAGCACATGGGAGAGTCCCCTTCACTTCTGCACAAATCAGTCTTCTTCTTCTTGTGACTTTGGAAGCCCTGTCACCCTCTCTAGCCCTACTCACCCTTCTGGCTTGTGCTCCTATCAAAACCATTCATCCCCAAGTGTGATGAGCTATGGGGAGGGGCTCAATTAAGGTGGCTGAAATGGATGGGTAAGCGTGTGGTGACCAGCCCAGTGAAGGTTTGGGATCCCAGGTTAGGGTGGACACAGTGGGAGTGGTGGCTGGAGCTTGCAGGACTGAGCCTGTCAGTCTTAGACTTTGGACAGATCCCTCTGAGACCAGAGCAATACTCAGGATCTTTGCCAGGCATCATTAGTCAGGAGCAGCCCCTCTCCACTTACTTGCCCTATGAATGATCCTCCCCCAGTGCTCTCAGTCCCTATACTCTATCCTAATTGTGTATGTGCTGTGTGTTGCTAGGGATAAAACCAGGGACTCGTGTATACTAGGCAAGCATGCTACCACTAAGCAGCTATCTTAATATCCAGACTTCGATCTTTGCCTCTCTTTTCCCACTGCCCAGAAATTAACCCGACCCTACTAGGGGGAAAGGCTTTCCCAGAAAAGTCAAGGTGAAAGGAGAGGCCTGAGCTCAACTCCCAGTCCCACCAGGGAAATGGATCTCAGTCCCCACAGTATCATGCCAACTTCCCACGAGGTCCTCCCAGGCACGCCTTGGGTGGGGGAGGCAGATCCCATAGGGCCTCTCTGCCTGCCCAAATCTAATATGTCATGAGGAAAAGTAAGAGGATCATTTTAAATGATACACTTTTTAGTTTAAAAAATTGGTAATAGGGCTGGAGATTTAGCTCAGTGGTTCCGGTACTTGCCTTGCAAGTGCAAGGTCCTGAGTTCGATCCCAGTAACCACATACAATGCTGGGCGTGGTAATTCACGCCCACTAGCAATCAATTCTACATACCACAGTGCCGGGCGTGGGGCTCACGCCTGTAATCCCAGCACCCAGGAGGCAGAGGCAGGGGGACTGCTGAGTTCGAGGCTCGCCTGGGCTACATAGTGAGCTCAGGGCCAGCCTGAACTACAAAACGAGACCTTGTCTCAAAAAAAAAAAAAAAGAAAAGAAAAGATCGGAAATAAATTGTGCCTAAAGCTCAGTAGCTGAGAACTGGAGCAGGACTAAATTCCACATGGGGAAGGGGGTTTTTCTGGGAGCACCAGTCTAGGAAGTGAGGGCAGTCTTGGCATGAAGGATTCCATCAGCCACACCATCACAGGGCCAGCCTGTTGTGTTTCGGCCAACTTTACAGAAGAGAATAGCAGATTCTACTGTCAGAGAAGGGGCCCTGGGGGCAGACAGGGCTACATGTGAGTTGTCCAAGGTCAAACTATAAAGTGCTGTGGGATGCAGCTGGAAGTATAGTATCAGTATTTGCATGAACCTATGAGAGCAGGTGGGGTGGCCAGAAGGGGTAGCACCAGGACTAAGACAAAGCCTCATTTGCCAAACCCTTGACTCAGTGACCAGGGCCAGGGGCTGCTGGTTTAACAGAGGCCTGAATCCCTCCCTGGTGCTGTGTTGCCACAGCATCATGTGGCTCACCCAGGGAGATGCAGGAAACAGGACATTGGCCAGAGGTGAATCCTGCCCCCAAACAACCTGGCAAAGGTAAGGACAGGGAAGCATGTTTACAATGGAGGAAACAGGGGGTGAGGCTGGGACCTTTGGTCAGAATGCCCCTCCCAACAAGGGGGGAAGGCCCTAAGAGATGTGACGGTAGCTGTTTGTTTCTCACTGCCAGGAGGAAATTAAAAAGAATCTGCCACTTCCTTCTGCCCCAAGTGGGACTGGGGGAAGGGTGTGTACATGCTGCAAATTACAGTAGCCAAACTGCTCTCATCAGTCATACCTCCCCAGGGAAGGTACCTTTACTGGCCTGAGTCCAGCCAGCTATCAGGCATAAAGAAGTCTCAGGGGTCAGAAAGTTTCCTGTTCTCAAGATAAGTATTCAAGTTACCTCCTGAACTCATTGAGATGGTCCCATAGAAAGGCACCATATGCCCTGGTCCTCTCACATTCTATAGATGCCCAGCTCCATTTTCCCATCAACAGAACAGGTTTTAGGGCATCCTTGGCTCAGCTCAAGTCCAGTGGGCATGAAAGATGATAGCCCAGTCCAAACCTCTATCAGACCCATAAGAATAGACAAGGGACAAGCTTTGGGTTATTTCTTTTTCTCCTAACGTCCCTTCTTCGTTCTTCCTTTTCTTCCTTCTTTTCTTTCTTTTTTCCTTCCTTCCTTCCTTTACAGACAGGGTCTTACTATGTTGTTCAGGCTGGCCTTGAACTCATTATGCAACCCAGGCTTGCCTCAAACCTGGAACAATTCTCCTGACTCAGTTGAGGACTAGGATGTACCACTACGCCTGGTGGGACAGGCTTTGGGAAGCACCTTATGTCAGGACACAAATCCATGTTTGAAGATGCCTACGTGCATGTGCTACCACACCTGGTGCTTTGGGAAGCACCTTATGTCAGGACACAAGTCCATGTTTGAAGAGGCCTAAAGCTGAAGCATTCAGCCATGGCTGAGGTTAAGGGTATTCCGTCCTTCCTTCCTTCCTTTTCTTCCTTCTTTCCATCTTTCTTTTCTTCTTATAGGAAACAGGGTCCCATTTTGTAGTTCAGGCTGGCCCTCAGCTCACTATGTAGTCCAGGCAAGCCTTGAACTCAGCAATCCTCCTGCCTCTGCCTCCCGAGGACTAGGATTACAGTTTGAGCCACCAAACCCGGCATTTGTGGTATGTGGTACTGATTGCTGGTGGGTGTGGCCACCAAGCCCAGTGTTGTTGCATTGGTTACCAGGGATCAAACCAGGGACCTTGCGCTTGCTAGGCAGGTGCTGGAACCACTGAGCTAAATCTCTGGCCCTATTTATTTTTTGAGACAGGGTCTCACTTTATAGTTCAGGCTGGCCCAGAGCTCACTATATAGCCCAAGTGAGCCTAGAACTCAGCAATCCTCCTGCCTCTGCCTCCTGAGTGCTGGGATTACAGGCCTTAACCACCATGCCCGGCATTGTGGTATGTGGTACCAGGGATCAAACTAGGGACCTTGTACTTGCTAGGCAGATGCCTGAACCACTGAGCTAAATCTTTGGCCTGGAGGTATCTTTATTGCACTATATGAATGTCACATTGAGGAGGTGTCACCTGAAAAACTAACTGTTTTCAAAAATATATTCAGGTTGCCAGATACTTGGCCATAACTCAGACCTACCAATGGGAAGGGATCCACCCTGGGCTGTTATTCCTTGGCCTATGCTTCATGCTAATGGCCTGGAGCTGGATCTATAACTCCTTTCAGGTGGGACTAGCAGATTGTCCAGTGGCATGTGGTTCATCCTCTGGCACCCAAGACCATCTTAGAGCAAGGCCCATGGAGTGAGTCACCAGGTCAAGGATAGTGTAGTCACCAGCCTTCCAGGGGCCTTTCTTCACCACTTCCCAAGGCCACAAAGGGCTTCTTGCATAACTCTCCAGGCATTGCTGGCTCCTGACCTCTGGGACCTGCAGGGTCCTGGTCAGGGGCCTCCCGCTTGCGCTTGTGTAAGATAGGGCTCTCCTCACCCAGCCGACCCTCAGGGAGGCCCTGGCTCCGCAGACAGACGATGGCTGCAGTCTGCTCCGCTAGTTTCTTGGACTTGTCCCTGGGCAGAAAGAGCATAAGGCAATAAGGCAGGTGGCCAAGTTGCAGACCTAGAGGCTGGGAGGCCCAACTCTGCATAACCTTGGCAGAGACAAAACTGAGTAAGGGCATCATGTGGGGATACCAGTGTCCACCCTCTGCTTAATAGGTCCCCCATCCCAAGCCTCATGTCCTATGATGAAGACACTCACCATAAGGTAGACTGGTACTTTTGCTCTGCAACAGTGACAACAGAGCAGAATAGGCGATCCAGAGGTCGTTGAACCTGGAACAGAGAGAAGGAAATAGGGTTGGCTACCCTAGAGGCCAACCTGCCGCATCTCATCAAAAGTAGATAAAGGGAAGTATTTCCAACCCAAGTCAAATGAAGGCTGCCTGACCATATGCTCCTCCCATGCAAAAGTGCCTGGTGCATGGAAAAAAGGGAGACACACAAACTGACAATGATATTGAGTGTGTCCATAGTTCTCTCATAGACCTAAGCAAAGCTCTGCCTCAGCCTTTAGCAACATATTATCCTCCTGACATCTGGATGCCCCCCGAATGAGGAGGAGTTTACCAGATGGCAAAGGGGTGAAAGAGGACAAGAGTGGGGGCAGAAAAGGCACACACCTGACAGAGCGACCAGGTGATATAGCTGGAGCAGAGGACTGAACAGATGGGACCTAAAGTAGTGAGATATGTTGGGGGAGTTGTGCACCAAGCTGGGGGTTTGGGCTTGGTTCTAAAGGCGCCAGGAAACTGACAGCTTGAATAAGGGAGAGAGAGCTTCAATTTGCTCTGGAAAAATCACTCTGACACCACATGTGGTGGCACACCCTATTATCCCAGTATCTATGAGGCCAAGGCAAGAGACTCATGAGTTTGAGGCCAACTTATGCCACACTGTTAGTTCAAGTCCAGCCTATACTATATAGTGAGAGTTTGTCACTAACGAAAAGTTGGGGTGGGTATTTAACTCAGTGATTCCGGCATCTGCCTTGTAAGTGCAAGGTCACCAGTTTGATCCCCAGCACCATGTAACACAATGCTGGGAATGATGGTTCACGCCTGTAATCTCGGCACTGAGAAGGCAGAGGCAGGAGGATTGCTGTGAGTTAGAGGGTTGCCTGGGCTACACAGTGAGCTCAGGGGGGCAGCCTGAACTACAAAATGAGACCTTGTCTAAAAAAAAATAGTTACTGTGTCAAATAGGGACATAAGGCTCAGAAAGTATAAATCTGGAGGCCAGAAGGCCAATTGGGAAGAGGCAGAGCCTATAAGGACCAAAGGAAATGAAAGAAGACTATCTCAAGGTTTAGAGCCCAGCTGTTGTACCCCATCAGCATAGTCTGGGTCCAAAGATATGTGTGCCAGAACTGGATAACAGGCCAAGGCTAGAGGGAAGGGGCTATCCTAGTCCAAGTAAGTTCTGCATGCCAGTGAGGGCAAGGCCAAATGCTACCAAACAACCTGGGAAAGCTAAGCAGATACTGGGGGTATACTGGGGTGACAGCACCAGCACTGTGGCTGGCTGCAAGTTAGGTCACAGCTAGAACTCACCGTTTCATACACAGGCTGTGCTATCTTCTCTCTGCGGCACCATTCCAGCAAGCACATTTTGGGGGTTATCTGGGGTGGGTATGCTCTCCTGGGCAAAGAAGAGGAAGCAGTTAGGGACTACTCACCATGTTCACTATCTCCTTCAACAAGGCCCCCAATGAGTTCCTGATAGGAACTGGAGAAAGTGAGACACCAGGCTGCTACCTTAATGTTCCTGTGCCTATTTTCCTGAGAAACTCTTCCTATCATACCAGATGTTAAAGCTTAGATTCTATCTAAAGAGAAAATGGGTTTCTTCATGCTTGGCACACTGGGTAGAGAAGATCAAGCACTCTGAGCTACAGCCAGGAAAGAAGGTCCAGTTTGGCTCTCATGATAAGATTAGAGGGAATGCACAGAAGTAAGGAACATATTCAGTATGAGAACCTATAGATGTAAATGAGTTCTAGAATGTATGATAGTTTTTATAAAATAGGAAATATCCAAGGGGAATTTGGTGTGGGAACATAATATGGGGAAAGAATAAATATGATTCCGAAAGAAAATAAAAGAGCATGTATATAAGGGGTGGGGGATTGGGGGTGGGTAGGGATGTGGGTAAAAATGAAAACTAACTTGTGTCATATACTGGTACAAATTCCCCAGTGTTGTGTGTGATTGTGAGATGTATATAAAATGTACCAATAAAGAATTCAATAAAAAAAAAGAAATAAGGAACATAGGTGGCCATACAATATCAGGGTCTAGCTCAGTACACACTCTTGATTCCATTTGTGAAGTGTCAAGATGATCTGCTACAACCATGGACACAAGAGACTATGTTTTCATAGTCTGTAATAGGCAGACAGGGTAGAAAGGACAGGTTTCAGCTCCCTCTCGAATATGACTACCCTACAGCTGCCCTCTCACCGCCATGTCCTTGCCAGACAAGACTGGCTCCAGGTGTGGGTCTGGGGTCTGGAGAAAGTCTGTTCCAGATGGCAAAGGACAAAGATGAGGGTGCCATTCAAAGCTGAGTTATAGTCTGAAAAAAGAATCACCCTGAGGCTACTTCTGCCTAGAGAGGGCATGACAGGGCTGGAGTGGGATACACATGTGTCAGGGTACACAACCAAATGAGAGTGAGCTCCTGTAGCTATTGGAGCTCAATGCACACAGCTAGCTCCTCAAGGCCATGAGAAAGGCATGGATTTATAGGAGTAAGAAGAAAGTGCTCCCACCTTGAGGGAAGGAATGAGTCAGTAAAAGTTTAGTCATTCTTAGGATAACATACACACCCCTCAAGCGTGCTGCTTGGGGTTACTGTCTTCCTTCTTGGGGAATGGTGAAAATTGGTAACAAGGGTCCAAACCAAGGAGACTTGTAGTCCAGCCAACTTGTTGACCTGGTTAGATCCTGGCACTGACCCTGATCCATGGTTAGGCCAGTCTGGGAACCTACCGGTCAAACTTGACAGCCATCTTAATGACACCACAGGTATCTTCAGCTGGTTCTTCCACCTCTTCTGGAGTCCTGGCCAAGAGCTCAGCCCTCCGAGCATCTAAGTCCCGTGTGGCCTCCTCATAGAAGGTGCCAAGACCAAAGGCTTCACTGTGGAGAAAGAAGCAGAGCCAGAGAGGTATCTTAGTGGAGCGGCACCACAGGAACAAAGGGCCCCACCACCAAGACACTCCTGTATCACAACACCAAAACTCCACTGGAGGCCTGGGCAGTGGAAAGTACCACCTACCCCCCCTGAGTCTGAGGTTAACCTGGACCAGAAGCTGGAGAACATGAATTTCTGAGCATGAACATTCAAGGAATGCTGGCTTGGGGAGAAAAAGTTCCTTAGGTCACCCCACTACCTACAAATACTCTCCCAAGGATAGACAAACAGGTAGATGTTCCTGGCCAGCTGTAACTAAGCTAATCAAGTGCCTAGGGTATATCACAGTCTAATATTCACATGAGCTCAGGGGAAAAGAGACAGAGGCCTGACCACTGAGTGGTTCCCCACTTTGTACCTGGCCACAAGCAGTTACCAAGGCTCTAACCTGAACTGAGGTACCACCCAAAGCTGTAGACTTTCACACTGTTCTAGAGGTCCAACTGCTTAAGCACAGTGGGACAGGGACAGAAGCAACACCATAAACCAGGGTGGAAGGAAGATTCTGGCAGAGATTTTCCCTTTTAGGAGGGACCTCAGGAGGTGGCAGACACCCGAGCAGATGGAGCCCTAAGGACAAGAGTGGTTCAGAAAGATTTTTTTGGAGGAGGGAGGATACAGACAGTCAATAAAAGGATATAAACCTTCAAGAAGAGGACCAGGTCAGAGCACAGGTGTGGAGGTACAGAAACAGAGATAGCAAGGGAGGGGCAGGAACTGGAACTAGGTTACACTATGAAGGATCTCCAGTGTTAATACCCCGAGTTGGACCTGCACCAAATTCAGAGGACCAGTGGGTGGCCCCTCAGACTACAGTATAATGGATGCAGCCCAGGCCTGGGACAACACTCTATAGGCTTTTTCTCTCCTGACTATTGGAAGGGGCCTTAGTATGTGACAGTCCCATTAATGGAAAATCCCGTTTCTCCTCAGGAATTGCCAACCCTATCCTTTGCATTTTTCTACCTTACTAGTGCCCTACTTTAAATTTCTGCTGTTGAATCAGTCTAGGAATGGAATGTTCCAGAGCTTTGAAGTTATCCTGTTCTACGAGGTAAAACTGTACCAGTACCCCACTCTCCTGGACCCTCAGAAAGTCACCTTAAGGCTCAAAAATCAAGCCTTGTCTGCAGTGTCTGTAAGATGGACAGATGGACAGTCTGTTGCCTTTCTTACCAAATTTCCTGGGAAGACTGGGCGGCATGAAGCAACCTTCCCTGGGGCGACTCCAACTGTTCGCGTAGCATCTGACACAAACAGTACTTGGTGTTGGTGTAGTGGTTGTCATACTGCACTGCCTAGGAGGAGAACTGGCATGAGCCTGTCTGGTAGGCTTCAGTGGCACAACAGGGGCTCCACGGGGGCACTAGAGGTATGCTAGAGGTAGCCAAAGTAATGTGACCCCTTAAAAAGAGCCACCTGCATCTGGCCATCTCTTCCCCTAGCTAACAGTACAAAGATTAAGGATCACAGCCAAGACCCACAATCAAAGCATACTTTCCTGGAAAGGACTTCTTTCTGCTTCAGCCTCCACAGGCTACTAAGGAGGACCTAATGCTAAGCACCTTGGGGGGAAAGAAGGGAATACACACGTTCTAGCATGGCAATCCAGCCCCAGGGAAAGGGTAAGATTCCTCCATTTTTTAGAACCTGAGTAAGAACCTTGGCTTCCAACACCTTAACTAATCTCCCTCTCAATTTCCCCTGATGAGTAGGGCATAGCTCCCATGTTCACACATTACTTGTCTGTCCCTGTATCTCAGTAAGTGAGAAGTGTAGCACTTTACCCCCTTCCACAGCCTGGGAAGTAAGATGACTTTCCAGGGCAGTGATGGCAAACTTTTTATGAGATTTCAATGATACAAACAGCCTACTGCAGCACGTGTGCCATAGGTTCACTACAACTGGTTTAGGGATCCTATGGAATCCTGGCTGGCTAGAATAGGGGAGAAGGGCACCAGCAGGTGAAGGCTGCTTATATTGCCCTCCAGAAACCCATCCCACCCCTTCTCCCCGCACTGCTGCTCAAGAATCTCTACCTGAGCCTGTGTCATCAGTGTCTGGGAAGCTATCACGGCATGCTCAGGACAAAAAGAAGAATAAATGAGTAAGGTCTGGCTGGCAGGAGGGCCACAGGCCCTCCTGTTTGGGCCAGAAGGCATCTGGGTAGGCTAGAAGCAGTCCTGTAACACTTGAGGCTACTCCCTTTCTCCATGAAAACACACCTTCTTGAGATCTGCCAAGAAAAGATTGAACAAGAGTGATAACATCACCTTTTACCCAGTGAACAGGCTCAGGACTGCTGAACACGTCTTCTCCACCACCTACTTGCCAGCTGGCCAGAACTGGTGAGCTGACCCAGGCTGAGGCAAAGCTGAGCCAGAATGATGGAGAGCCTGGGGTCAGGAGCCTGTCCAACAGGATACCCAGCATCAAGGGACTAAGACAGCAGCACTGAAGAGGCTGCTCTAGGGCAGAGACTGCTTAGCTCTGGACAGAAAATACAGGTTCTCCTACCATCCCCACCTTAGGCAGCCATAGAGAATACTCATACACTATGCTGTCATGACTGCTTGGGCATGGCCATGACTTGGGGAGGGCATAGACAGTTCCAGGTGTGGGTGAGTCTGGAACTGAAGAGAACTGTGTAAATGTGCTCTGGGTGGGGCTGTGCTTGCTTCTCATACCCAACTCACTGAAGAACTTGAGGACCACTCACTGTCTTTGCCTGTACAGAGGTGCAACTGATCACAGAGTGCCAGAGTCCCAGGGTTGTGACAAAGAAATAAGGCAGGTCAATGCATCAAATTCCTTTCCAGGGAAATGTCTCTGACACTACTATCAGGCTTCCAGTGAGATGAAACTGCTTTATGAAAACCCACTCCCAGTGATATGATTGATGGCTTATATCTATAATCTCAGTACTCAGGACACCGAGGCAGGAAGATTTCTGCACTTTGAGACTACCACAGGCTACCTAATTCAAGGCTGGCCTGAGCTACATAATGACTCAAAAAAAAAAAAAAGAGGCCGGACATTTAGCTCAATGGTTCTGGCACCTGCCTAGCAAGTGCATGGTCCCTGGTTTGATCCCCAGGAACCACATACAATAATACCATGGGTGGTAACTCACGCCTACCAGAATCAATACCACATACCACAATCCCAGCACTCAGGAGGCAGAGGCAGGAGGTTTGCTGAGTTCGAGGCTTTCCTGGGCTACATAATGGGCTCAGGTCCAGCCTGAACTACAAAGGGAGATGCAGTCTCAAAAAAAAAAAAAAGCTATTCCTTGTGAAGAAAGCTAAAGTTAGGTTATCTGCTAAATCAGAGCAAAACATTCTGGAAATCAGCAATAGGAAAGTATCTTCTGAGGGGAGGGCAGAAGGGAGTTTAGAAGGGTCTCATTATTTAGTTCAGGCTGGACTGGTACAGAACTCACTGTGTAGCCTAGTCTGTCTTCAAACTTGCAGCAATCCTCCTGCCTCAGCCTCCCAAGTGTTGGGGTTATTGTGCATGACAGTACTCAGCTAGCAGCAGAAAAGTGAGGGCTAAGGATGCAACTATAGTACCTTCCTAGCATGCCTGAGCCCCTAGGTTCAGACCCGAGCACAGGGTGAGGTGGTGGTGGTGGTGGTGGTTTCTAAGTGATTTTGACAGATGAGCTAAATCAGGTGAGAAGTCTGTGTGGAGCTAATCTGCCCCCAACAGCAAATACAATGGCTCTTCCTGGCTGTGGTTATACCTGTGCCATTCTTCAGGGAAACAGAACCTCATTGTACATGTGCAGGCACGTGTGTACATTGTGTTGGGGCAGCGAAAAGGAACAATATCATGTGTTTGGGCCTCAGCAGGACCCTGAATCCAGAAAGTTCTTCCAATCATCTCCCATCTTCTAGAAGCTTCAGAAGTAGATGTGGCAGGAGCACATGACCCAGTGTGTTATCTCTTTATGTGGCAGTTGGAGGGACCGAAACATCTATGAGAAGCACTCAACAAAAAAGGAGGGGGGACTGAGTATGGTAATACACATCTATAATCTTAGCACTTAGGAGGCTGAGGCAGGGACCTCTGTAAGCTCTAGGCCAGCCTGGGCTACATAGTGAGTTCAAGGCCAGCCTGGGCTACATAGTAAGACCCTGTCTCAAAAAACAAATGGAAGAGGCCTGCCTCGCAAGCGCAAGGTCCTGAGTTCGATCCCCGGTAACCACATATGATGCTGGGCGTGGTGACTCACGCCCCAACAATCAATACCGTATACCACAGTGCTGGGCGTGGTGGCTCACTGTAATCCCAGCACTCAGGAGGCAGAGACAGGAGGATTGCTGAGTTTGAGGCTTGCCTGGGCTACATAGCTCAGAGCTAGCCTGAACTACAAAGCGAGACCCTGTCTCAAAAAAAAAAAAAAAATGGAAGAAGGAAAGAAGAGGGGACAGGAGGAGGGAAAGCAATGACAGAGGCAGCTGGCAATTGGAGGCCCCCACAGAGTGCTCTGTGTAGGAGTGTGGTAGATATTGAGAAATGGTGGTTTTGAAAAAGTGCAGAGACGTACATATCTGATGTACTTCTGCATGACCTCTTCCAAGGGACGCAGCCCGTCCTTGAGAAAGATAGACGGGTTCCACATGGCTGCTCGGGCCACCATTACTGAAGAGGCAGCTGTGGCTTGTCGGAAGTTCTCTATGTCTGAATGCCGCAGGATGTGATCATGAGATCCTCCACTGAAAAGCAACAGGAGGGTTAGGGGTGTTCCCATCACAGAACCTACCAACAGTGTAGCTTTGGTCAAGTCCTTTCAGTTAGCAGAGCTTCAGTAAAGTAGAGATTACAATGCATTCTTCATTATGAAGTTCAGAGCACTAAGTGAGACAATACATCAAAAACACCCTGGGCTATACCTGGAACCCAATAGGTATTCCAGAGATTTTACTTTCCTTCTCTTACATCTGAAACAGTGGGCAAAGCTACTTTTGAAGATGTGGGCCTAAAACTAGGGTATTGGGGACACATAAAACCCTCATGGTCAAAAGTCAGCCACATGCTGTTTAAGGACCGAGTCAAATATCTAAAGAAAGGGAAGGAGAAGAGGGGGAGGAAGCAGGCCCAGTGCAGTCATAATTCCTCTCCCTCCACCTTTCTACTCTAAAGAACTTTATAGAAACTGCTCTGTCCTCATCTATTTTATCAGGAGTCAGGTGGCAGCCTCAGTTAAGAGATAGCCATACTGCAGGGGTGGAGGATATCCTCAGAGATATCCCCGAGGAAATAGTACTACCAGAAGCAACAGGCTCCAGGGTCTTGAGTAACCCTGCCGTCTCTGAGCCACCTCTGAAACTCCTTGCCTGAGGGATGTAGAGCCTGGCTACCACCTCTATCCTTAACTCTCCCTCTCACCAGTCATGCATATCATGTGTCAGAGCTTCCTTGTGCCAGACCGTCTAGTTTCTGAGGCGCTGAGCTGGGCACAGTACCATGGTCTTTTCAGACCTACAGCTGTGCAGAATGTTTGCCTGGGTTTCTTTTTCTTTTCTTTCTTTGCTTTGCTTTTGTGAAATAGGGTCTCACTATGTTCAGGCTGGTCCACCATGCCCAGCTCATCTGGGTTTCTGTGACCTACCTATGTTCATTGAGCCATAGCACTATGGGTGTGACATCACCTTGCTGTGGGCCTGCTTCAGTGGCCACTTTCTCCCTGCTTTAAATAAGCTCACCCCAGTCCATCCACCAGAGGGTAACAAGCTCCCCTTGCACACCTACCCCAACTTCCCACCAGAGGCAAAACAACCTGATGTATAGGACAGGTACTTTTCAGCCTCATTCCCAACTTTATATCTCATCCTACCTTTTTAACCCTTTTCCCTTCTATGGTCAGTTTTAAATACTCTCTCATTCCATTTTTTGTATGCCAGCTCAAGTCCTTTCTGAATGAGATGGGTCATAAAAAAGTCAAGGGGGAGGAAGTGATACTCACTTGGCTATGACAGGTATGGACAGGGTTTCAGCAATGGCTTTGATGACTTCACAGCTGACAGGGTGCTGAGGCCGTTCCTCGCGCTTCCTTGGAAATAAAGAAAGGAGATGGAGCTGAGGGCTGAGTGCCAAAGGCCATCTCACTGCTCACAAAATGTTACCTTAGGCAAATCTTAAAGGCCTCTCTACTGAACCTCAGTCAGCCGTATGGCCATCAGGGTCAAGCTGCTGGGCACGACTTCTCTGGCCTCTGGGGAAAAGCTCTGTTGTGAGGGGCAAGGGCAGCACAGCCTTATGCTGAGAAGCAAGTCCAGCTTTCAGAGGCTACAGCCAAGGCACACTGTAGGGGGCCAGTGTTGTGACCTGGCTCTCAAGGTCATGTAGCTTTTCCTTGGCAGTCACTTGGCTCTGCCAGAGATGACAGACATTGCCAGCAGAATGCTACCCTTACTGTCTCAGTCCTGCCCTTCCCAAGGGACTAGGAACAGCTGCCACTGCTCAGACTGGCCACTCCCACACAGCTGCTTATGCCAAGGCCAAGCTGCACAGCTGATCCTGAAGAGAAGCACTTGACACAAGTTAAACCCCAGGCAACAGACAACAAGGCACAGGGGAGGCAGGACACAACCTGGGGCCCCCAGGGTCAACTGCAAGAACCTCCTGTGCATGACAAACACGTCTGAGGGACACTGAGGTAAGGCCTCAGCTGTGCCATGTTCACAGACAAGCAGGAAAGGGGACTGATGGGTCTCACCTGATTGTGCTCCCACTCCCTTATTCCAATCTTCAGAAGACCCTGTGACCCAGCTCTACCTCTACTGTAGTATCTTAATGTCTAGATGAGGAAGGTGGTATTTTCCCAAGAGTACACAGCTAACAGAGCTGGGATTTGAAACCAGATACATGGAGTTCAAAGCCTGCTGTCCCCAGAAGGAGAATACATGCATAAATCTGTGGTTCTACTTCCCCTCCCCCTCCTGGCTATCAATTTGAAGGCCATTTTCCTGTTCTTTACATTGGAATTCTCGATGTCCTCTGAAAATGCTGTGATGGACACAACCAGCAACTTGGCATGTTCCTATAAGACCCCTCAGTGCAAAAGGAACGTTGCTCAGAGGAGCAAAGTCACCAGCTGAAGTATAATGATGAGGATTCTGTACCAAAAGACACCTTGAGCACAGGGAGCAGACTGACTGGAATGTCAAGGGCAGCCTTCAGAAATACCTCAGCTCTCTGCCAACAGCACGTTAGCTAGAGACACAGGATGGTTACTCAGACCAACTAAGACAGGCAAAAAGGCAGGCCTTTAAAAGGACAACCATCTGCCAGAGGTCATTCAAGGCAGAAGCCATTACTCAGTAAAGTTGAAAGAAAATGAAATTCAAGCCAGAGTTCTAATTCCACCACTTCCTGGGTGCCTGATACTATTTTAAGCAAATCACTCCATCTCTACCACATCCACATCCTGCATATAGGGCATTTCTCCTTTCTCTTGTGTCTCTAAAATTTAGGCCAAGCTGGGCATAGTGAGACTTTCCTGTACCCTAGCACTCAGGAGGCTAAGGGAAGAAGATTGCTGCACGCTGAAGGCCAGCCTAAACTACAGGGTAAGAACGTGTCTCAAAAAAAAAAAAATCTATAAAATTCAGAGCAGGGCCTAGCACAATAGGTGCTCAATGTATGACACAGAAGATATAGGCCCATTCATCAAGTATCCCTTTGACTCACAAGATGTCAAAGAACTAGCTAGCTATGAGTAGGCTAAATACATGGGAGAGAAGTTGATTGTCATCTGGAATCTGCTGAGGATCAGGATGGCTGAGGAATCTCTCTCTAGTCAGTCACTACAAAAGTGACCACTCACCTCCCATGAACTGCAATAGCAGCTATGCCAGTCCTCTCTATCCGCTTTACAAGGCTCAGGGTATCTTCTAGCTGAGAAAGAAGATTTATTGCATGGTTACTGAGGTACCTGGGGAGAAGGTACTGGCTCCTTAATGTGGGGTCAGCTTCACCCCTCCACCAAATCTACTTCAGCACCCCATGAATTATTCATATCCCCAAATGCAATATCACCAGAGAGAATAGATCTTCAAATGTGATACCCTGTTCTTACCGATGGCAGGATTCGAATCTTGCAGGTCACAGGTCTGTGCGTCCCCCTGACAAGTGTGCTGAGAATCTGTAAAGAGAAACATACAGGAGCACCTACCTGTCTGGAACAAACCACCACACTGCTTGTACTAATTAACTCTGCTACAGACCTCTGCATTCCAGTGGCATGGACATTTATGTGTGCACAAATACATACAGGTATTTGGTTCATGCAAATATGTGTACATTCTATGAGGCAGGGAGTCTGCTCTGTTCTGTGCTAGACACAGCACCAGTGATCCCTTACCTGGCACACAATGATCAAAAAAGAGACAGACAGACAGAAGAGAGAGAGATCACACATGCATGTGCACCTGTGTGCAAGCATGCACACGTGTACACACACACACACACCCTGGAAGAATACATAAATAGATTTGTATGTGTTCTTGTGTGGAAAACAGTGATCTTTTGCCAGAGCAAACATCAGAGTTACCCGGAAAGCTTAAAAAATACGGACTCTGAGACTCTACCCCACTATTTCCTATATGAATCCGTAGAGGCAAGGGTTAGAAATGTGTATTTCAAAAAAGCTCTACCCATCACATTCCATCCTCACTGAGATTCAGTGGTCTACCCTGACTAAGAACACACGGCTAACAGCTTCTTTCTGAGGTGAAAAAAACCAGAACGTTCCCTGAGTGTTGTTGTGGGACCCACAGAGTGAGGCAGCAGGAAGGCCTTTCAGGGCTCCAGCCCTATATGCATGCACACCCTCTCTATGGGAAATCAGATACAGGAGCGATACTGATAAAGGAAAAGACAACATATTTGGCAGGGTGTGGTGGCACACGTGTACACTGTAGTCCCAGCTACATGAGAGACTAATGCAGGAGGACTGCAAGTTTGAGGCCAATCTGGGCAACAAGTTTATGTTAAAAATAAAAAAGGACTGGGGATGTAGTTCTATGGTAGAGCAATTGCCTAATATGCACAAAGACCTAAATTCAATCCCCAGTACTGCCAAAAAAGTTTTTTCCAACAAATTAAAAAGTACTTACTTCATAGTAATTGAAAAAGATTTCAGCAAATTAAACAAGTGCTTACTACATGGTAACTGAAAAAGATTTCAAGGAAAGATCAAGAAGTCATACAGGAAAGTCTCAGGGAGGCAGTAAGATCAGATCACAGAAGAATCAGAGTTCAAGGAGATGTAAGCGAGGTGTATTGGCACATCCCTGTTATCCTAGTTATTTGGGAGCCTGAGGCAAAGGATCCAAAGTTTGAGGATAGTCTGCCCAACTTAGAGATCCTGTCTCACAATAAAAAAACTAAAATAAAATGGCCTTGGGGACGTAGCTCAGTGGTAGAGCATGCCTGGGTTCAATTTCCAGTCTTGCAAAAGAGAGGGTGGGGTAGATGACACTGAATACCCAAGCCATTGCTATTGTTTTCTCACATCAAAAACTTCAGGCCAGGCAAGGTGATCTCAAGAGCCCTCTTCTAAGAAATGGACCTCTTTGCTCCAGTAGAGCAAAGAGGATACCCAGGCAATTGTTGCCAGTCTTGAGTCTAGACAGGCAGGAGCAACACAGAACAAGTTGCCAGAACAAACAGAGGAGACATTTCTCTCAGATACAGGTAGACACAGCACCAGAGTCTTTGGTGGAGAAAGAGAGCTTTCTCCACCAGACACAGCTGGTCTCCAGTTTGCCTCAGGAAGCAGACTTGGCCTGAGGTTCTATGGTCATCCTAACAAGCCTTAAAGGGGCACTTAACCTTTAAGGAGGTACTTCCAGGTCCTCCAGAATGTACAATGAAAATTCTTTCAGCTGGGTATAGTGGCATCATACCTATAATCTCAGTACTCTTTGAGGCTGAGGCAGGGGACTCACCAATCTGAGTATAACCTGGGCAACTCAGCAACTTAGTGTGACCCTGTCTCAACATAAAAATTAAATGGGCCACGATGTAGCTCAGTGTGCACACCCTGAGTTCAATCCCTAGGAATTAAACAAATAAAACAAAACAAAAAAACCTCACTCTGTCTATTCTTCAGGCTCACAGCAACATATCTCAAAATTTCCCTCACAAGTTCTCACTAGGAATCCACTGATATTTAGTGATATAAGATATGCCAGCTGATCTGACCCAATATTCTGTCTGGTGGAATTTCCTTTTGGTGTATTTCACCCCAGCATCTCAAAAGACTTTCTTCAGTACTTCTGTTCATTTCATGTCACATTAAGGACCAAGAATTAAATTGGGTAACCAAAAGCCTTAGCTACTTGTGAAGCCACACTGAGGAGATAGGGCCCTAGAATGAAACTCTTCTGGATACCCAACTCTCCAGATCTAAGAAGCACCACATATCCCTATGAAAGTCTGTAGGGAAAAAGAATCAGAGAAAAGCACAAACCTGGGCAAGGAAACAGTACATTTGCCTACAGGCAGGCATGCCTCACCAGATCACTGCCTACTTGGGAAAAGCAGAAACATAGCTTCCCTGGTTGTTGTAGAGGGGACAGGCAGGAGTATGGAGAGGCAAAGCTTGGGACTCAGAGAGACCTAAGTTTAGTTTCTGTCCTTGTCAACTGGCAGCCATGGGCGAAGAAGAATTAAACATAGAGAGGATACTGTAGATAGCCAGAGGGTACACAAAAGCTAAGGTGAGAATGAGAGATGTTATTGAGCTGGAATCTAAAATTGAGGCTTTTAATCAAGGGCAGGTACATTAGCATTACCTAGTAGAAGCTTTTTTTTTTTTTTTGAGACAGGGTCTCACTTTGCAGTTCAGGCTGGCCCTGAACTCACTACATAGCCCAGGCAGCCTCAAACTCAGTAATTCTCTTGCCTCTGCCTCCTGAGTGTTGGGATTATAGGCGTGAGCCACCACGCCCGGCACTGTGGTATGTGGTTACCATGAACCAGGGACCTTGCACTTGCTAGGCAGGTGCCAGAACCACTGAGCTAAATCTCCAGCCCATAGTGGAAGCTTTTTTAAAAAGACTGATACTCGCAGCCAGAGATGGTGGCCCATGCCTGTAATCCCAGGACTCGGGAGGGTAAGGCAGGATCACTGTGAGTTTGCAGCCAAGCTGAACTACATAGTGAGTTCAAAACCAGACATGGTTTTTTTTTCTTCAAAGAAAGAAAATTCACAAGTATCTTCCCCCTCTCCTTAAAAAGCTAGAATACATATGTGTATGTACATATATATATATATATATATATATATATATATATATATATATATATATATATGGGAGCTGTGCATAAGCTGATCTCAGACTCGTGAGTTTAAGCAAGTCTCCTTCCTGCCTTAGATTCCTAAGCATGTGCCACCACGTCTGGCTGTTATCTTTTTGATCAAAACTAATAAACAAAAGCATAGAGAGGCAAAAATAAAATATGGGTTAAGATTTTCCATCTTGGGCCGGAGGGTTAGCTCAGTGGTTCCGGCGCCTGCCTCACAAGCGCAAGGACCTGAGTTCGATCCCCGGAAACCACATATAATGCTGGGCGTGGAGACTCACGCCCACCAGCAATCAACACCTCATATCACAGTGCCGGACGTGGTGGCTCACGCCTGTCATCCCAGCACTCGGGAGGCAGAGACAGGAGGATTGCTGAGTTCGCGGCGGCTTGCCTGGGCACCATAGTGAGCTCAGGGCCAGCCTGAACTACAATGCGAGACCCTGTCTCAAAAAAAAAAAAAAAAAAAAAGATTTTCCATCTTGAACTTTTCTCATTTTAAATGTATATTTATAGATTGTCTGAAGGCAATGACAGTACTTCAGTATTCCCCAGACCCCTAGGAATTTTAAACAATTCAAGTAACTTGTGAAGATCAAATTTTCAAAATCTATCAAAGACGTCCTTAAGTCCCCTTTGCATTCCTAGATGGCCCCATCTTAAGCTTCTTTGTTTTTTCTTGCTTGATATGGTGGCTCATCCTATAATCACAGCACTCTGGGAGGCTGTGGCTGGAAGATTGCAAATTTGAGTCTAGCATGAACAACTTAGTGACTCAGTGAGAATCTCTTTCAAAATAAAAAAGCTTTAAAAGGGGGCTGGAGATGAGATTAATGAGAAGTTCTTTGATTCAATCTCTAACCCTGCAAGAATAAAAAAGGAGGGGAGAAATGGTGCTAGGGATCAAATGTAGGGCTTTTGTGTGCTAGGCAAGCCCCCTACCACTGAACTACATCCCAGACCTTTTTAGTTTTTGTTTTGAGACAGGGTCATGACAAATTGCTCAGACTGATCCACTTGCCTCAGCTTCTGGAGTGGCTGGGATTACTGCTATCTGCCACCGTGTACCACTTAGACTTTTTTGAGACAGGTCTTACTTTGTAGCTCAGACTGGCCTTGAACTCACTAGGTAGCCCAGGCTAGCCTTGAACTCACAGCAATCCTCCTGCCTCTGCCTCCAGAGTGCTGGGATTATAAGTGTGAGCCACCATGTCTGGGATTATGATATGATACCTGAGATCGAACTCCGCACCTTGAGCTTGCCAGACAGATGCCAGAACCACTGAGCTAACCCCCTGGCCCCCCACTTAGACATCTTTAAGTGCATAATTCCATGGCATTACATTCACAGTGTTGTACAAGCATCATCACTACATGTTTTCAAAGCTCTTCATGGTCCCACACAATTTTCAGGAAATTTCTGCAGGTGCCCCCAAGATATGATAGAATCAGAGAGGTCTAAAACATCAAGTCTAGAGAACCCACAAAGCTCCTATTCAGTCTGACAGCACAGACTAGGCCTGAA
This sequence comes from Thryonomys swinderianus, assembly GCA_004025085.1. Lineage (NCBI taxonomy): Eukaryota > Metazoa > Chordata > Mammalia > Rodentia > Thryonomyidae > Thryonomys > Thryonomys swinderianus. The sequence goes on along the minus strand of PVIC010012350.1, from coordinate 12,556 downwards.
ATGAAAACAGCCATGGTTTTATTTGCTGTGAAAACCTGCAACCCTGCAACTTCCCTTCCAGCAGGTAAATCCCATTTACCAGCCTGAGCTGGCCTATATGACCACCCTGCCAGATAAGTGGCAGCATGAACTAAGCTTCTGAGGTAGGGTGCATCTCTGCTACCTATGGACGAACACATGTCATTCAAAGAGGAATGATGACACAGCCAATGGCTTTAGGCCTGAGGATTGAAAATGCCTGTATGCTCATGTTGTGAACTGCAACCACCCTGCTGGGGACCTCTCTTGCACAGAGTGACCACTCTGACTTCTACTCCATGTTGTACAGGGGTGTCTAACTGGAAATACAAGTGCCTACTGGACTGTGGCTAGACACTTAATCCCAGGATCTTTAAGATGTCATTGAGAAGGGAACTGATGCTGGGTCAGGAGTCATAAGACTATGGCTCTGAAACTGACTCCGCCTGCCAGTTATTTGCAACTTGATCTTGTGCAAATTATTTTTATCTCTCTGTGCTTTCGTTTATTAGTCTTGTTCAAAAGGATAACAGTCAGATATGGTGGCACATACTTGGGAGGTTAGGGTAGGGGGGAAGCTCCCTTAAATCCATGAGTTTGCATAACATAGTGAGATATATCTAAAAAAAAAAAAGATAAGTTTCTTCTCTGGGTACTTCAAAGGATGTTTTGGAAACAAAATGAAACACAGTGCAATATACTTAGAAAAGGAAATCCTGGGCCGGAGGGTTAGCTCAGTGGTTCCGGCGCCTGCCTCTCAAGCGCAAGGTCCTGAGTTCGATCCCCGGAAACCACATATAATGCTGGGCATGGAGACATGCCCACCAACAATCAACACTGCATACCACAATGCCGGATGTAGTGGCTCACGCCTGTAATCCCAGCACTCGGAGGCAGAGACAGGAGGATTGCTGAGTTCGCAGCAGCTTGCCTGGGCACCATAGTGAGCTCAGGGCCAGCCTGAACTACAAAAGTGAGACCTTGTCTCAAAAGCAAAAAAAAAAAAAAGAAAAGGAAATCCTTGTACCCTATAGATGGTTAGAATACAGTGAAGGCAGATTATAGGGACTTTTATCTGTGGCTACATTTGGGGAGGGTAAGCAGGAACCCAGCCAACACACTGTGGTCTTTCTATGTCTCAGATATAGCCAGACTGAAAAAATACACAGAGTGAACTACAGCAGCCAGCACAAACCCTGGGAGCTACTGGTAGTACCTGAGTCCCAGTCCTTCTAGCCTGGGGGTAGCACTTTGAGGCTCAAAGTCCAGATGTAAGTGAGAGTGAAGAATGGAAAGGAAAGCGAAAGAGCAAAGAAGGGCAACAAGCTGAGAACTGGTAGACCTGAAAAGGAAAGTAAAAGGTGTGTATGCTATGGCAGGAATGTCACCCCTATATGTCCTGGCAACCTATAGAACTGGGTAGCAAGTCAGGGCCTTAGTAAGCTTATCTACAACATCAACAAAAGAGAGGGAACAAATGAAGATTAAATTCAACTTGCCTCATATGATCCTGGCCTGGCTTCTCTCAAAGGACTGTGGTAGAATTTATGAGCATATAGAGGGCTCTGTTGCTCACATCCAGCTCCTTGGGAGAAGACCACCCACCTCTACACACACAGACACAAGGTGGGCTGGCCTGTGTTCTCATGGTCTCCCAGAAGACAGGAAGGATAGAGGAGGCTCTAGCCAAGTCCTCAGGCCCTCTTGCTCAGCTGACAAGTCTCTAGGCTTATATGGATCTCAAGCCTACTGCAGGCTGGCTCAGGCCTACCTGTATATCAAAATTACACAGAAGCTTTACCCAACTTTGATAGGTCCCAAATGGAGAGGCTAAATGGACTTCAGGGAATCTGCAATAGGGGAGGAAGGGATTCCAGGCAACACTAGTTCATAGCCATGCTTGAGGACTCTGCTTTTGCCCATGCAGGACTTACCTTCTCAATCTTGTCAGGGTCTGACAACAGAGCAGCTCCCATTCCTCCCTAAGGAGAAGCACACAGAAGATTGTCTTATAGCTGGGGAAGGAGGGCCCCTCCCTATAGTGTGGCAACATGGTATGGCAAACTAACAGCCTAGGTTCACTGGCAACTGGCATTTCTCCTAACCAAGAAGGAATATAGCAGCATCCATGCCCACATAACCAGGGATTGGAGTTAGATAAACCTAAAAACCATGATTCTAATCCTCTGGCAAAACCCATGGCTCTGTCCAGAAGCAGGTCCTACAAATATTTTTTTTCAGGACTTTGCATGCCATATTCAATATCTTAATAAACTAAACCCCACTACTTCCAATGCCCTTAAAGACAATGAGATTTACAATAAGATAATGCCCTTTACAATGACACTAAACACGCCCTTTACTACTGCTGCTACCAGCAAAGTCTCTCAGAGGTATAACTCTATATAAGCCTTTCTCTGCCAGCAATAATGTTCCAGTCCTAAAGACCGACTTTCTGCCAAACTTTTCATGCTTTCCTCAACAAATGGAAACTACCAGTTCATAAAGCCACTTCAATCTCAATAACTACAGTGCTTGTCTCTTGATAGTGGAGTTATTCACCAATAATTTCCTGCTTTAAAAACAACTTCCGCAGAGACGGGAGGATTGCTGAGTTCGCGGCGGCTTGCCTGGGCACCATAGTGAGCTCAGGGCCAGCCTGAACTACAAAGCGAGACCCTGTCTCCAAAAAGCAAAAAAAAAAAAAAAAAAAAAAAAACTTCCTACATTTCTCAGAATCTAGACATGATATATGCTTCTTTAATAATAGGGGGCTTCTTTTTAAAAATATGAATTCATTACCCAGGTTCTGTGGTGAATTTCTGTAATGTCAGCTACTCAAGAGGCTGAAGCAGGAAGACTACAAATTTGAGGCCAGCCTGGACAACTTAGAAAGAGCTTGTCTCAAAATTTAAAAAGTTGAGGATATAACTCAATGGCAGGGTATTAGCACATGTAAGGAACTGGGTTTGATCCATAACACTGCACAAAACAAAACAATGAAGTGAAAGGGAGAAAACAAACAAACAAAAGCCCAGAGACCAGGCATAGTAACACACACCTGTAATCCCAGCAGTAGAGGCTGAGCCAGGAGGATCATTGTGTTCAAGCCTGCCTGGTCTACATAGTGAGTTCAAGGCCAACCTGACCTGTATAGTGAGACCCTGTCTAAAACAACAACAACAAAAAGTCTAATAAGAGTAAGGAATCCTCCTTGGGAACTGGAAGAATTTTCAATCTACATTTTTTGATGTTGTTTTTTTCAATCTACACTTTTAATCTGGCTTCAGTTTGTTTTTGAACAATAACAGACAGGATACTCAGTGTGTATGTACCAATGTAGCATACTAGCTCTAATGAGCTAGTATCAGGTATATGCCAGTTGTTATTTTGAGTAGCACTACTGCAGTGGGACTTTATTACCTATTGTGAAACCAAATAAAAACTCAGGTTTCCTTCCCAAGAGGGAACCAAGAAATCCTAGTTTATTGTGTATTCTTCCTAAATATATTCTGTGACCCCAGAGGCCTCAGAGTGGCTGTCCTGGCCAAGTACCTGGCCCGATCATTGTGATAGGTGCACTGGTGGTGGGTAGAGCCTTTGCTGGAGCCCTGAGACAGGAATGTGCAGCTAGCGAGGCAGCAACTGACACTCAGGAATATGGAGAACTCCAGTATGCAGCTGCATCCAACCTCTCCAGACTCAGCCTCCAGGACACCCAGCAGATTCTCAGTACCTTCAAACTGAGTGCAGAGGGATCCAGCAGAACTATGAATACCTATTAAAGGTAGCTGTGATGGCTCTTTCTACTTGCAATCAAAGGTCATCCGCCTGGGTGAGGATCTCAGAATGCAGGCCCAGGATGACAGAAAGGGGAGATGCCTAAAACATGATGTTCATCTCCCCTAACCCCACCCTGCTTCCTCTTAATTTATAGTTTGGTAATAAAGGTCTTTTCTGCATAAATAAATAAATTCTGTGAACAGTACATAGATGCAAATATTCTGTATTTTTCTTATATAAATGGTAGTATACACTATATAATTCATGTTATTTTCCCTTTACAATCTGTTGTTTTGTGTTTTTGTCTTCTGTGTTTTGTTTTTTTTTCTGCAGTCCTGGGGATTAAACCCAGGGCCTTTGCACTGAGCTACTTCTTAAATCCTGTGTGTTTTATTTTTAATTTTGAGACAGCATACTGCTAAGTCAATAAATTGCCTTGGCCTCTGCCTCAGCACTCCCAGAGTGCTGGGATTACAGGTTCGTGCTACAATGCCCAGTTTGGTTTTCAATCATCCACAGTGCTTTTCTCTCAGACAAGCAGGTGGTCTGCAGCCTCCTGACCTAAAGCATAAGTCCCCAAGCTGGGTAACTCGTGAGAGCAGAGAGGCTGACTCTGTACAACAGGTCCAGAGAACAGTGTGCTGTATCTTACACTGCAGACCTTCTATTCACCTTGCCATCAGGATCCCAGCAGCATCGCTGCATGAGTCCTTTCCTAGTGACTCACACCCAGCAACCTCAAGCTGCCCTTGTGACCTGTTCCAAACATATTCTTCAGCAGTCCTGATCACAGCTGAAGACCAACTAGCTTCCTGGCTGCCAGTCTTTCCTCCCTGTACCCACATTCCATCTCCTGCCTCGCACCTCCAGGCTGGTCATTTGCCAACCAAACTGTCAAATTCTATTCCAGTGTGACTTCTCTGTCTATCCCTGGCTTCTGCTGTGGACCCAGGACTCATCTCCCATCATTTAGGCTTCTACCTTAGCCTTGCCATTCTAATTCACCAAACAAATGGATTCCATATTAGTGTCCCTTTCTTTTCTTTTTTAGTTTTTTGAGACCTGGTCTCTCTATGCATTCAAGCTGGCTTTGAACTTAAAAGCAATCTTGGAACTTAAAAGCAATTTTTGAACTTAACACAGCAATCTTCCTGCACCTGCCTCCTGAGTCCTAGCTTTACAGGTGTGCAATACCATGCCCAACCTCCAGATTAGTCTTTCTTTTCTTTTCCTTTTTTCTTCTCTTCTTTCCATTCTTCTTTCTCCTTTTCTTTCTTTCTGAACCAGGGTTTTGCTATATGTAGTTCACACTGGTCTTGAACTCACTATATAGACCAGGCTGGCCTCAAATTCAAAGTTTTTCAATCTTATGGTCCTCTGCTTTTCCTTTGTTTTCCACTCTTGAGAGGTGTGGTCAAACTGAGCTACCCACAGTTCTGTCTTAACCTTACATTGACCAACAGATTACTGCCTATGCCACTCCCTCTGCTTGCAGGGTTCCAAATCTTCTCAAGGACCACAGTTCCCTTTAAGATTTCAAATTTGGGCCAGAGATTTAGTTCAGTGGTTCTGGCGCCTGCCTAGCAAGCGCAAGATCCTGAGTTTGATCCGGGTAACCACATACAACAATACCAGCAGTGGTGACTCACACCCACTAGCATCAGTACCACACACCACAATGCTGGGAATGGTGGTTCACACCTGTAATCCTAGCACTCGGGAGACAGAGGCAGGCGGATTGCTGAGTTCGAGGCTAGCCTAGGCTACATAGTGAGTTCAGGGCCAGCCTGAACTACAAAGCAAGACCTTGTCTCAAAAAAACAGATTCCAAATTTAAGGGTTGCCTTCCATTTCCTTCTCTGGATTACCACAACATTCTAGTCTGGTCTGCTGATACAACCATGGGGATAACTGTATTATATCTTCAATTTTTTAAGTGTACTTTTCTATTTTATTCATGAAAGAATAAAGCTGTGTTCCTATTATTTTTTATCATTTATTTTATTATTTGGGTATGACAGCGCTCTGTCTTCTTCCTATTGTGTGCATGCATGCATGCATGTGTGTGTGTGCGTGCATGTAGGTCTATAAAATTTTCCTGAGCTCTGGGTATAGCTCAGTGGTAGAGTGCTTTGTCAAGTATGCAGAATAAATCCCTAGGTTTGAGTCCAAGCTACATTTTTTTCCATGAGTCATTTGAGGATAAATTACTTGTATCATACTTCTCTGCCCATAAGTATTTCAGTGTGTATTTTCTAAAAGTAGACACATTCTCTTACATAACCACAGAAAAGTTGTTAACTTCACAAATTTAGTTCAATATTGCATCTTTAGCTGATCTATTCTTGTCCCATTCCAATTTTTGTCCATTGACTTAATAATATCCTTTTGAGGAGATTCTCCTTCCAGCATAGTATCTAGTTCAGAGTCAAGCTAATTCTTAGCTTCCATGTCTTGTTAGACTCCTTTAATCTTTAGTATACTTGTAAAGAATATAAAGAAATTGCTTTACCTTGGTAGAATACTCTTTTGGACAGCCCATGTTAACATCAATACCAGCAACATCATTTTCTCTGGAAAACCATGAATGAAAAAAGTAAGAAATATAATTTCACTTGAGGGAAGAAAGTAGGACAAAGGCATCAATAGGTCTGTATTCATGAGCATCTCACTATGTCCCAAGGCCTATGAAACATACCAAGTCTCAATGAGAGAAGCTGCAAATCAGGAAAGAAGTATGTCCTTAAAACATACAACTTCCTCATTTGACCAGAGTGCCAAGAGCACGATATAATATACGAACATCTCAAAAGAGCTTTGCTGCATTGACACTGTATCAAACAACTCAAACATCGAGGGATGCTGAATGCCATCTTGGGCTCCAGTTCTCAATGGGCTAATGAAAACCATTTGTCAACACAGAAAATTGATGGGTAGAGCCCATTCCAGGGCATTAGGAAGAAGGTATAGGACTCCTTTCATTTACTATGCTGCACAGCTGGTTTATGCAAAAAAAAAAAATCTCAGACATAGAAAGGACCTTCATCTCATCCTCTGCTTTTATAAAGTTAGGTCTGTGATCAACAGCAATTACTGCCTGGGCTCCTTCTGACTTGCATTGTTATTAATAACAGGGGTTAACTCTAAGCATCACAATGACAACATGCTGTACATTCACATGCATTGTTTGATTTACCCTTCCTTATAATGTCAGAGGCTAGTAGCACTTTTGGTATCATTTTGTAGATATAGGAACTAAGCAACTTACCTAAGGTCACACAGTTAACAAGCAGTAAAATCAGAACACCAACCCAGGTGTGCCTTAACTCCAAGCTATCACTTTAACAATGACACTCTTTCCTGGCTTTGTTAACTCAGGTAACTAGTCTTACCTACACTTAAAAGTTAAACCCCCAGGGCTTACATGAGAGCCTCTGGAATGGGAGTCCAATGAATAAACACTAAAATCAAGCCCCTGCCAGAGGAACCAGGCATCTGGGTGTAATGGGTATACATGAGTTGAGGGCCAGCCTTCACATGGGTAGCACTTTTCACCCAAAAACAGAAGGTAATGGGCCAGGAGGAAGAAAGCTGGGTTACCTCCAAAGAATTAGTGACATTAAGGCCTCACCACTCACAGAAGAAAGAAGGGTCCAAGGAGGGAGAAACTTACACCAGCCTGGCCACAGCAAGGGCTCGCTCTGCATCTGAAGTGCCCTGGAAACACAGGCGCCTTTATCAACCACTGATGGACACAGGGACATGTATATACACAAACACATCCAATACATGAGTCAGGCCAGTTTACTCTTTTTTTTTTTTTTTTTCGTAGTTCAGGCTGGCCATGAGCTCACTATGTAGCCCAGGCAAGCCTTGAACTCAGCAATCCTCCTGCCTCTGCCTCCCAAGTGCTGGGATTACAGGCATGAATTACCACACCCCACAGTGTTGTATGTGGTTACCAGGGATTGAACCCGGGACCTTGCGCTTGCTAGGCAGGCACCGGAACCACTGAGCTAAATCTCCAGTCATGCTAATTTACTCTTAACAGCTAGGTCAACAGACTAGCTCACTGCCGAAGGAAAAAAGCGGGCCAAGAGGGCCTAACGCAATGCCATCAATGCTGTGGTTACTTTCAAACATATGTTGTGAAAAAATTTTGTAGTGAACATTCAGATACTACCACTTAGTTTCTACAATTAATATTTTGCTGTCTGTGGTTTATTACACTATCTAACCACTGTTGCTAATTTTTAAAAAGCCTAACCACCACTGGGCCTGGTGGCTCACACCTGTATTCCCAGCATTCAGGAGGCAGAGGCAGAAGGATTGCTGAGTACGAGGCTAACCTGGGCTACCTAGTGAGCTCATGGCCAGCCTGAACTACAGAGTGAGGCCCGGTCTCAAAAAAAAAAAAAAAAAAAAGCCGAACCATCATTAGAAGCTATTTAAAAATAAAAAAACAAGTAATATCCAAAGAGGAGAGCTAAAGAGTCCTTTCAACTCTTAAAACATTTTGGCTATTCTTTTTTTTTTTTGAGACAGGGTTTCACTTCGTAGTTCAGGTTGGCCCTATTTAAAGTACTGGGGATTGAACTCAACACTTTGTGCATGTTAGCCAAGTTACACTTGGCACATAGCCAACCTATACGATTGGCCCTTTATGTACTTTTTTTTTTGCTTTTTGGAGACAGGGTCTTGCTTTGTAGTTCAGGCTGGCCCTGAGCTCACTATGGTGCCCAGGCAAGCTGCCGTGAACTGAGCAATCCTCCTGTCTCTACCTCCCGAGTGCTGGGATTACAGGTGTGAGCTACCACGTCCAGCATTATATGTGGTTACCGGGGATCGAACTCAGGACCTTGCGCTTGCGAGGCAGGCGCCGGAACCACTGAGCTAACCCTCTGGCCCTATTTACTTATTTTTGTGATGGGATTGCTACATTGTCAAGGGTGGTCTCAAATTCAGGAAGTAAAGTAATCCACCTGCCTCAATCTCCTGAGTAGTTGGGACTATAGGCACATACTCCTAAACCCAGTTTAAGAAAAATCTAATTTCTTCTGTATACACACATTCTGACCTAAATAATCAACATTAAAGATAAAAATAAATAAATATAGATATTAGGCCAAACAGATAATTCTTATAATTCAGTAAATTAGATCTGAGACCAGAGTTATTTAATAGACTGTATCAGCTTGGTTTCCATAAATTGTCTCCAATAGAGTAAGCACTCATGAATGAATCTTTAAAAAATGTCCAAGTCAAGTCTTCATAAAGCTACTATTGTGCTGTGCAAGCCAGCCATCCAGGGCTGTTTGGCATAGGGCATGTCAGTCAGTCATGGGGGATGAGGAGCTTCAGGAGGGCACTGAGCACTGGAGTCTTACCATCTGAAAGACCACTCTGTTCTGTTCTTTCTCACAGGTTCGGAAGACTACTCGATCATCAGGAGCAACAAAATCCACTGTGCTGAGCACCTCTGCAAAAAAAGCACAAACACATGAGCCACACAATTCTCAACCTCACCTAAGCCCTTAAGTAAGCACAGCAAAAGCCCAACTCTGAAAGGAACAAAGCGGTTAAAGATGTATACCATTCTTTTAAAAGTATGCATATGTGGGCTGTGGATATAGCTCAGTGGTACCATGCCTGCCTGGCAAGTGTAAGGTCCTGAGTTCAAGCCCTGGTACTGGAAAAAAAAAAAAAAAAGCATATAGGAAGCTTTTCAGGTGCTGATGATGGTCTATCTCTGGATCTAAATGATGGCTATTCACTTTATAATATTTGTTACATTGCATGTTTGTGTTTTATTTACCTCTGAATGGTTAACATTTTGCAATTTTTAAAATGCCAAATTGTCTTTGTAATGGTGCATCTTGAAATCCCACCACTGAGAGGCCAAGGTAGGAGGATTACAAGTTTGGCCTACCCCAGGAAACTTATGCAATTTAGCAAAAGAGCTGAGAATGTAGTTCAGTACAAAGGCCCTGAACCATATTATGGAACCCAGTTTCATAATAAGTAAATAAATTTACTCCCAAGTATTGAAAAAAAACCCAACAACAACACTAAAAATGGGAAACTATACACACATGAAACTTTGTTTCAGTTTTGGTTCAAATTGTCCCAGAAGAAGGTACTCTGCTGTTTAGTACCTCATTTCTTACTTATAGTATGCTAAATACTTGCAATGGAAGTTTTATACTTCAATACAATTTTACTATTTATTCAGTTGCATATTTTCAAATTCAACTATTCATTAAAATTTATTTATAACTCCTAGATCAATACCATGGCAATTTTTAGTCATTTATGGACAGACACAAAAGTGACTTGAAATTTTAGTCACCTTACATACACATTTCTAGCTCAAGTCAAACAAGGTGATGCTCTTCTTGTTTCAGCTTTCCTGTTGTAAAAATGTGTTCTTTTTATGTATATTTAGTCCTTTACTTTTGTATTGTGTACTTTTTGTAGATCTTGCAGTTTAAAATAACTCCAAGAAGGCAAGCATGTGAACATACCTATAATTCCTGCATCTGGGGGGCCTACAGCAGGAGGATTACAAATTCAAACCCAGCCTTGGCAGACTTGGTGATATACCAAGATTCTGTCATAAAAGTTTCAAAAATTTTAAAAAGGAGTGGGGATGTAGGTCAATAGAAAGACCCAGGGTTTAATACCCAATACTGCATAAATAAGTAAATAAATAAAACAAAATAAAATGGTTCTAACCATAGTACTGAAGCATTGTCCTGTGCTCATAAGCACAAGAAAGGTCTGATTAGTTAACAGACAAAATATTTGACTTAGATAAGCTTTGCTTAATCATTAGGCTATAGTGCTATCTGCCATGAGTTCAATCTTAATTAATTGATGATATATATTAAGTAGTGTGTCAGGCAGAACATGTGATTAGCATAAGCAAGTCCCTGGGTTTAATCCCCACCACCAAAATAAATAAGTAGCATGTCTTAGAGCTAAAACAAGCATAAAATAAAGTTAGGTACTAATCAGACAATGAAAATGTGACCAGAAGCTTACAACAACCTAATCCTGTATTTCTCCTTTAGTCAGTTAGTTCAAAAGTTCAGTATTCTCAGCAACTTTATAGAACAAATAACAAAAATAAACTATCTCACTGGTCCTTGCTAATAAACCTCTATATTAGCACTATTATCAATTCTCAAAGGTGACTACTATATGAAAGAGATCCAATATGGCAGATGAATGAATATACCTACCTTGAATGCTGTTCTTAAAAATGTACCATATAAGGATTTTTTGTTTGTTTGAGTACTGGGGATTTAGCCCTGGACTATGTACCTAGCTCTTCCTACTGATTTTTCAAAAACAGTATCTAACTTGTCCAAGCAGAACTCAAACTTGTGATCCTCCTGCCTCAATTTCCCAGAGAGCTGGAATTATAGGAATGCACCACCATGCCCAGCTACAAAAGAGATCTTTAAAGCACATAATGCACTTTCATAAAGGGAAGCCATAATTACCCTCTAAGCACTGAGTAGATTAGAAGGCTAAAAGGATGGGGCAAAGACATGTTGGGAGAAGTAATCAAACTGATCTCTAACAGAGAGCTTAAGACCCTAAAGAACTAAAAAACCTACTGTGTTTCTAATACAGCTTTATCTATAATAACAGACTATTAGAGGTGATTTAGCTCAAGTGCTACTGCACCAACTTTGGACAACAGACTATTAAAAACCTTTGTTAATGCACTGGTGAAAATATTTCTAACAAAGTCTCCTAGAGGTAATCACATAGTAGAAAAGTAAGTGGGAGGCCAGGCTGAATCCCTGGGTACTTAGGATACTAAGGCAGAAAGATTACAAGTTCAAGGTTAGTCTGGGCAACTTAGTGAGACCCTGTGTTAAAATTAAAAAGGGGAACATCTCTGTTAAAAACAAAGATTTTTCTAGGGGCGTCCATACTTCTGCCTGCTCCCCACCACACTGTTGGCCATTTTGGCCCCTGAAATTGTGATTTATTAAAGCTCTTTATCTGACCAATTGATTAAATGGGATTTGTGAAATTAGGGCTTGATTGTAGTATTTTACCAGCTTCATCCTCAGCAAACTTAGCTCTTCAATTTGACCACTGTTTTTGCTTAATGATAAAAAGTCATATCATTGGTCCTCTTTACTTCCAAAACTGTCTTAGTGCTCAACAAATGTCTTTTTGCAACACATGTAGATAAAGTTTTAAAAAAGATAAAATAAAAAAGGATATAGCTCAGTACTCCTAGTTCAAACCCTAGTACCACACACACACACACACACACAAATGTAAGTGCAAGACAACATGTTCTGCATGATCTCATGGGACGAGGGGGTATATATGTTATTCATACTATATTTGTAGGGAGGCTACATATATTACTCATATTATATTTGTAGGGAAATATACATTATTTCTCTGTGATAATATGTTTATGTATTAGGTTGGGGAAGATTTCATTTTCTAGATTATATAAATCTATAATATTGAATTTTTCACATAAAACAGACCAAAGAGAATCATAACATTTTGAAATTATACTAAGACTTTAAGAACATAAGTACATAAGAGGTAGTTCTAAAAATGTGATGTTTGGGCCGGAGGGTTAGCTCAGTGGTTCCGGTGCCTGCCTCGCAAGCGTAAGAACCTGAGTTCGATCCCCGGTTACCACATATAATGCTGGGCGTGGTGGCTCACGCCTGTAATCCCAGCACTCGGGAGGCAGAGATGGGAGGATTGC
>PVIC010012349.1:0-39617 GCA_004025085.1 Thryonomys swinderianus | reverse complement strand
TCTGTTGATGGACAAATAGACCAATTCCAAGATTATGAATTGTGCTACTATAAACATGAATATGCTGTGGTATGATGTTTTTAACTTTAGATAACTAGAAGGGAAATAGCTGGGTCAAATGGAATTTCTATTTTTATTTTTTTTTAGGACTTCCATGCTAATTTGCACATTGGTTTTACCAGTTTACACTCTCACAACAGTGAAGATGGCTTCCTTTTTCCCTACAACCACTCTAGAATGTTATTGTTTGATTTCTTGATGTTGCCATTCTTTCCAGAGTGCGACCAAATCTCAGTGTTGTTTTAATTTGCATTATTCAGTGGTTAAAGGCATGGGCTTTGGTTTGGTGGAATTATACTGGGCTATCTACCTGGGCCTGATCTAATCACTTGCATCCTTAAAAGCAAATAACAACTTTTGGTTGAGTTATATTGATGAAAGAAGAGCTTTGAAGCTTGAAAATGACTCCGTGATGAGGAAGGACATAAACCGAGGGAAGTGAGTGGCTGCCTGAGGCTAGCACTCAGGGTACAGGCAGCAGGTTCTTCCGTTTGCATGTGTTCTCTCCAGTTTATGTGTTGGAAAGGCAACCACTGAAGCAACAGGGCTGTTGTTAGGTGGTGACTGGACCATGAAACATTTGCTCTCATTCCTGGGTTAACACTGTTCTTTGTGAGTAACTTAGCTACTGAGGGGTTTTGGATCTGATAAATGTTTCAGTCTGGTTCCTTCCCTGCACACCTGCTCTCCAACTCTTCCGGTTCTGGTCAAGGGATGGTATAGGAAGAAGGTGCTCGATCTTGGACTCTCCAGCACCCAGAACAGTAAGGATTTATAAATTATCTGTCGCAGGTTTTCTGTTACAGAGCACAAAATGGACTGAGATAGGCCGGGGAACTTCTGCCACCACAGGGAGCGCGTTCTGCCAGCGCTCCGAAGGAGCAAGGAAATGACCCTCCTCTAGAGACTCCAGAGGGAGGCAGCTCTGTTAATACCCGAGTTTAGCCTCATGAGACGCACGTCAGAAATCACACCTATGAAACCGTGTGCTTCTCCACAGTGTTATTTAGCTCACTAAATCTGTGGTCATTTACTGCGGCAGCGATTAAAAAAAAACCCAATACAGCTTCTTATTCTTCTCCAGTATTCTTCACAGGGCAGCCAGAATTATCTCGTAAAAAACAACTTTGATCAGGTCCCTTCCTAGTGAAAACTCATTTTCGTAGTACTCGAGGTGTAACCCAGGCCTTTCTGGTGATCTGGGAGCCCTGCCTGCTTGGCCCTTGCTAATGTCTCCAGGTCCCTAGCATCACCCCTTTCGTTCTGCCTCACTGGCCTTTCAGTTCACTGGCAGCTTTCAAATCTGTGGTTTTCACAGATGCTGGTACATTAGCTGGAATGCCTGTCTTTGTTCTTCACAGGCCAATCCCTTCTTATTCTTCAAATATCATCTTAAATGACACTATACTAGTATCTCATAAGTTATATGAGTATCATTTGAGATACTGTATTTTGATATACTATTAGAGAGGTCTTTTCTCATTATCCTACATTGATGTGCCCTTTTCTTCATTATTTTATATCTTAAAACCTACTCATTTCCTTTGGAGCACATTTCTTATGTGGAATTCTATTTGTCACTTATTTATTGTCTATATTCCCAACTAAACTCCATGCTGAGAAAACATATTCAATATTTATTCTGTTTACAGTTCTATCTTCAGTAGGCAGAGCAATGTCTGGCACATTGTCGATGATCCATGAAGAGGCTTTTTGAGTGAGTGAATGAGTACCATTTTTATGGGATGTTCATAGGTTTTTCCCCCTAGGAATATGGACTTCATGGTCAAAGCAATTTTGAAAAAATAAAATTAAACAGATTATTGCAAGACTATTATTTTGTTTTGAGACAGTGTCTCACTTTGTAGTCCGGGCTGGCCTTGAACTTGCACTGATCCTTTTGCTTTAAGCCTCCAGAGTGCTGGAGGTGTTGCTGTCATGCCCAGCATAGGACTTTGGGGGGCCTCAGTGTACTTACAGACCACCTTGGAACTTCTTTGCTGAAGGGGATACTTCTTAGAACTGATGATCTGTGGTCTGTAATTCAGGAAATGCCAATGTAATTCAAGGTTCTTCTTTTCTAGATAAACTGATTTGTGTGAAGTTATACTGATTTTGTAGGAGTCAGGTCTTCCATGAACATCTAAACATTTAAGAATATCTGTACCATCTTTAAATGATAAGTTAAACCAGTAGGGAAAATTTTGTATAGAGTAAATTATAGATGAGATTTTTGAGCATACCGTATCAAAGATTTGGCCTCTTCTAGAAATTTCCATTTTTGATAAAAATGCCACAGCAAAGTTTTAAAAACCTCGTAATTTAAAAATGATACTCTACCCCAACCCATGCCAGAACAAACCAAAAACACATACAGTTTAGGAAACCAGCTGCCTGAGATGTGAAGGAATCAGGCAAGAAGCATTAAGTTTGGCATTTACTTACCTATCTAATTGTTATAAATTTGTGGGAAGTTTTTGTGGGAATAGATTCTGAGAGTAGCTGCGGGGGGACTCTGAATGTCGAGTCTCAGTATTAGGAATTGTACAGCGTTCTAGGTAGGTGTCTGGCTTTGGAACCCTCCAGGTAGGGGCTGGAAGCCTTCTTCCATAGTTTAGAACCCATGTGACATTCACCACACTCAACCGAACTTCCCCAACCCCTGCTTGGTCGTTTGGTGAAGAGGAATACTGCTGATCTCACCTCACTGGGTTGTCAGATCAGATGATGCAGGTGATAAACACAGCACAGAGGGGTTGGGGTTGGATCTCAGTGGTGCTGCAGCTGCCTCACAAGTGCGAGGTCCTGAGTTTGATCCCCAGTACTGGGAGAAGAAATAAAAAGGTCAGCACAGCACATTAAATATTAGTATAATTAGGAAAAACTGGTTCAGGTGTACTGTTGGTGAACGTTTGAGGGATAGGTGAAAGTACTGAAATAAATTTCAAGATTGTTTAATGAGGTCCATTAAATGATCACTGATCTCCTTATAAGACTGCTGAATTGGCAAGCCATGCCTTCTAACTTGATTTAAAAAATAACAAATAAGAAAAATCAAAGAGTTTGAATATATTTTCCAACCAATTTACTTCTTGATCACTTAAGACTTCTGCCTGTAGAAGAGAGAATTAGATTGTCTAATCTAGTGTAGCATAAACACACATTGGCTATAACCTAATAAGCAGCATAATTAATACCTTGCTCTAAGGGGCTCACATTGTATGCTTGGCAAAGCAGGCATTAGTTTGATCTTAATCAAGGAAGAAGGAGCTTGTTTTTCATTTTTGTTAGGGCAGGTGCAGATGGCTTTCCCTGGTCTAGGGCAGGCCTCCCTCCAAGGCATGGCCTTCCTATGCACTTTCCCTGAAAATAGGATCTACCTAGAAAATAATCGGCCTTAAATTTTAGAGCCCTAATCAGCCCATCCTTCGCTTACCTGCCATCACGATTCTCTTGCTCCCGTGGCTCTTCTGTAAGGCAGGCAAGGTGATGATGGGCCAAATGGGGGTTGGCATTTTTTTTTTTTTGGAAGTACTGGAGATCAAACTCATGACCTTGCACTTACATGGCAGGGGTGGTACCACTGAGCTAAATCCTCGGCCCCAGGGCTGGCATTTTTGGTCTCTACTTTGACAGATTGAAACTTGAACATTTCGAGTCAGGTGAGAGCTCTGATAGTCTTTTCCCTTGGCTTTTCATATTTATTGTATAGTATTCATCCAAAGACCCCAATACAGATTTCTGGAACCCTGTTCATTTATAACAATTCTCTCAACTTGGAATTATGTATTTGTACAAGCAGATGTACACCTTTTTTCTCTCCAGTATCATGCCTTTTGAATTACAGCTGCCTTGGTGGCTCTGAATGCAGATTTCTGTTCTCAGTCCCAGATACCAAAGTTTGTCAAATATTTCCAGGCTTATCCTATTTGTTTCTCCTTTTGATGATTACATGTTTCCTAACTTTTGAAAGGAGTTATTTCATATGTTTTGTCAAGTTTTAAAGTTGTTGAAGAGGAAGGATCCCTGTCACTAGAGAACAGATCACAATGGACTCATCAGTGACTGAGATACTGCTTGCAACTTTGTGCTAATTATATTTAAGATTCCCCACCATGCAAATGATACCAGTTTGTCTACATGATAGACTCATTTCTGAACTCATTTCTAATCAACTTAGGTTTTAAACAGCTTATTATTTATATTGATAACAGATAGAATAATTGGGACCTGTGTTCATTTCTACATTGTTAGGATAAGAAGATCTGGATATATCAAGAAGACCTGGCTTTCTTGTATGCCAAGAATCTTTCCAGGTTTAAGATCATGTAGAATTCTTAATTTGTTTAGTTATTAGAAGCACATTAATTAATTATGATGAAATAAGCTATTTCTATGTGAATGTTTTCAATATAATTTGAGATGAAAAGTGATCACATGCTGGCATGTTCCATAAAGAAGTACCAACAAGAAGAGGTTCTTCCCATAATAGGACTTGGTGAAAAGAAGTGCGATAAATATAATTTAAAGGACTTATAGACTTTCAGTCAACTTTTTCCTTAATACATAAAAGGTAATATAAAAATTGAAAAAAATCCAAGAAAAATAATTAATTGGTTTTTCTTCTTGGTAGGAGGTAGGGGGCCCACTGGTGAGAAGATGTTCATTAGTAAGTTTTTGCTACAAAGAGTGTTTGCAGGCATCAGTAAAGAATATTTATCTTTGCTTGCAGATGATATTGCCTGTGTCATGAATAACTATGAGGAACACACAAAGGAAAATACCCAAATTTAAATTTGCACATTTATTGCAGCTCCTTGTTTCAAATGCCTAATGCCTGCTAATTCAGATGCCACGATTCTCTTTTCTTCTCCATATCATTTTGACTGGGTAACTTTGGAAAAGCATTTGAAAGAAGATTAAAAGTCTTTGTTTTATGATTGCCCCGGCTCTAGCCTTTTTAGGCCTTGAACTTGGAGAATTTTCTATCTGTTTGTAACTTCAAATAATCTTTAAAAACAAACTTTGATGCTAACTCTTTATCCATTTGAGTGTGTAACTTTGCTAATTGTCTATGCAGTGACATTGCACCGTCATCTTATGTAGATCATGGGATGGTTGACATTATCCTACTTTTGTAGAGGAGAAATCAGAGGTGGGGGAGGGTGTTTGTGTGTTAACTACAGACAGTTAAATATCATGGCTGAAGTTGGGACTGAAGGACGGGACCTACTAGCAGGAGGCCAAGAGGGAACCTGTGTGGGATTCTAACTTCATGGTTTTGGCCAATTTTTTTTTTTAACCTGGGTTTCATTTTCCTTGTTGTAAAGTGCTGAAGCTCTTAGGTCTTTCTTGTACTGAAATTCTGTAATCATTTTTTTCCTTTGGCTTTTTTTTTCTCTTTAGTGTGTTGCTTCCTTTTGTTTCTGTACGCATACACTTTGGATTACATTTGGTTTTAATTTCTCCTCTTCTGTTTGTGCTTTGAAGAAGTTTTACTGAAGGGGTGGAAAAAAAATAACATTTCACCACCAAGCATACAATGAGCCTGTGATTTAGGAACAGTCTGGGTGACTTTCTTATTGCTCTTTTAATATTTTATTACTGTGTTGTATAGCACTCTTATTACAAATTGAAATGATAGAAGTTTTGGGTACTTAGAGATTCACTGTTGTTGGGCTTTATTATTAATCCTTTCCATGATATTGGCTCTCCTAACCTTATAATACAACAAAGAAGAATTATAGGTAAAATAACTTTCTTCACAAAGATACTGTGACAGAATAGAAAATTAAGTAATAATTATTCTCATAATTTCTTTACACTTTCAAAATTAAGGACATTAAAATTGAAAATGTCAAAGATAAAACACGTGCTTCAGAGTCTTCAAAAATTTGAAAATAGAGTTTCGGGAGAGTGAAGAAATGAAAAGACTCCCACATCTCTCAGCTGGGTCATGAAATGTGTATCAAAGCTTGGATTTTCTGGAGGCCAGTTTGTACTCTTCTGTGACTGATAAGTCCATAGTTTCAGTTTTAGACAGCTGAGCAGTGAATTGCTAAGATTGGATAAATGGCCAATTGTATCAGAACAAATGTGTATTATTTTATTCAGTTTTATTCGGGGAGAGAGAGACTTCATTGTGTTGTTTACTTATAATGATTATTTAAAATTTTCCTCCAGAAGAAGTATAGGGTGTGTTTGTGGAAACGGTTGAGTGAACATGGTGAGGAAGCACTTAGGGCAGCTTGGGCGGATCTGCGCGCAGGACTCGGCTATGTGCATGTTAAGCAGCACTGTGCTGTCTCCAGCCTTGCCAGTTTGTAATCTGTGGGCAATTGAGGCAAAGTCAAAATCCGAAACCTAGGAGGGCAGCGTTGCTTTGGAATTGTCAAGCGAAAGACTTTAGTCTGGGTTTGTTACGTCTTGAACCAGAATGTCACATGTGGCACACATCATTTAAAGTTTATTATTCTAGCCTTAGACCTCCTCATTTAAAATGTATGCTGTGTGGTGCTTTGGATCCCAGCATCAGCATTTTTATTCTGTTACCCATGAGTCTGCTGCGGCAGCTCCACGCGAGCCTGGTGGAACCACATCGTGGCCAGCTGGATGGCCAGGTGTTCTCTGCTCTTGCTAGAACTGCCAACCCAGCAGGTTGAAGGGGCTGCTGAGAAGTTAAGGCATGGCACCCCGTAATCAGAACCAGTCTCCCACCATCTGGAAAAACCCAATCCAGTCACACTCTCTGCTGAAAAAGAAATCATCTCGTGATATTGCTGGGGGTTGCAGGGAAGTAAAACTGGCGTCATTTTGCGTTACAGAAGCATTTCCACAGACAGACTCAAAAGCTTGTGGTTACGAAGTGTGACAATCTTTTTAAAATTCCTCATGAAATCAACAGAACACATATCCAGCAATTTTTTAGACACCTCCTTTCCTCCTATTTGTACAGCCTAGTAATGATCCCACCGATCTCTTTTCCATATCAAACAAACCTATGTAGTTTCACTTTTTTTTTCCCAGCCAGGAAATTTTTAATTGTCATTCAAGGTAGATTCACCCATGATGTTACGGTGCTTTACACGGGCAGCAGGCAAATTGTCCTCACTGATTAAGATGCAATGAACTTGATCTGGCTTCAGCAGAAGAGATAAGGGGGTTGACAAGTAGTGTGTAGTTTTAAATCTAAACAAAGATTTATAGATTAAGAATTTGATCAATTTCCTTTTGCAGAACTTGAACCTCTACAGGTAGCTTCAGTTCAACATCCCTGCAGTAGATTTGCATGTCCTCTGAAGTTTCACATTACTTCCAGTAATCATAATCATGTACCGATCTATTGTTTTTGCACTGCTCTTTGTTGTCACCTATAGGATACATGAGGCAGAGATTATTTTCTTCACTTTGAAAATGGATCCTGAGGTTCAGAGTTAATAGTTTACCCAAGGTCACACAGTTAGTAAGGATAGAGATAGTTTGCAAATAGATCTCCTGACTGTGAATCTTGTGCTCTTCCAATTAGCATGTGCAGCCTCGTGTCTTCTTACAGAAGCGATTTTTTTGGACCCGTTTTCAAAGCAGTTTTGATGGAACACTTCCAAGAGCCGTTTCTGTGGAGCTGACAGCATGGAAATGTGCAGTTTCTCAATCAGGACCGTGCTCATTATCTTGAAATCAGGAGGTTGCCAAAGATCAGTGTGAAGTGGTTTCTTACATCTCTACTTGTGTGAACACAGCAATTCGCTTGCTTCCTCACAACAGTGTGCACTTCTGTCTTAGCACCTAGATGGTTATTTGCATGTGCTCTTCTCAGTCTCAGCCATAGCTCCTGATGATCAGCTTCAGCCCTGTTCATTTTGTCTCTGCTGCGTCTTACACATGGTCTTGCATGAAGGTGGTTCTCATGGATGTTTACCAAAAGAAGTTAAAGATGATAGAGTAGGATTTGAAAAGTCTAAATGTACTTTCCTGAACTATGTATTTCACTCTTAGAATTTTCTGCAGTGATGGAAATGCTCCATACTTGGGTTAGTGGCTAATGTGACTGGGGAACTGAATTTCTAATTCATTTTGATTCAGATTAATTTATATTTTAATAGCTGCATGTGGCTGGTAGTTACAATGTCAGACATTGCAGTTCTAAATTTCCATGTATTTAAGTTTTGCCGGATTCTTAAATTCTAATTGCACTTTGGCCATTGTCTTCACTGTTTGTTTAATTAATTAATTAATTAATTAATTAATTAAGTAAGTAAGTAAGTAATTAATTTATTTTTGCAACAGGGTCTCACTTTGTAGTTCAGGCTGGCCCTGAGCTCACTATGTAGCCCAGGTGAGCCTTGAACTCAGCAATCCTCCTGCCTCTGCCTCCCGAGTGCTGGGATTACAGGCGTGAGCCACCACGCCCGGCACTGTGGTATGTGGTATTGAATGCTGGTGGGTGTAAGTCACCACGCCCAGCATTGTATGTGGCCACCGGGATTGAACTCAGGGCCTTGTGCTTGTGAGGCAGGCACCAGAACCACTGAGCTAAATCTCTGGCCCCTTCACTGTTTATTTTTTAAATTTCCATTTTGTATGTCTCATTAATGCAGATTAATTGTGCATATTAGTGGGGTGCACCGTGGTGTTTCCATGGGTGCAGATAGCATATACTGCTCAGAGTTTTTTTATGAAGAAGAGACACAGCCAGGCTTGGGTGAGGAGATGGAGCAGCTGGTCCAGGTCTCACAGGCATGTATGGTCAGCAGTGCTTTCTGCTCCGGGGTCCTCTGAGGAGGAACTGGCCTCCATTCCTGAGTACTTTTGAGGAAAAGGGGGTGACTTGGCCCTGGGGTTGCAAAGGGTTGGGAGAGGATGAAGTGGAGATTTCTTCATTTCTGGAGGTCTGTAGTCTGGGCCTGTAGAAAAGAAGACATCCACATTTCTTAAGAAAAGCAAATCTTTAGGCAGAAGAAAGAGGAAGGCAGGAGGCTAACATTTGTTAAAACAGATTGTGTGTGTGTGTGTGTGCGCGCACGTGCGCACGCACGTGCACAGTTTGGGTGGTATTTCATTTACTGTATGAATCTTTAGGCTCTTTCTTCTTTATGTGCAAGGCTGTATCCATCACCAGGAACCACTAGGTTATGCATTACAGTTTCTAGTTGTAAAACTCCTAAATTCTTCCTCTGAAGTTGTCAACTTGGGATTAATAAAAAAAAAGTCTCCTTTCCTTTCCTCTCTTCTCTCCTGTCCCCACCCGACAGTGGTAGCAGAACCTACCCAGGAAGAAAGAAACGCTGTTCCTGCAGGGCAGACCCCTTTGATCCCAGCGACTTCTAAGAGCCTCCGCCCCTCATGCTGTGGCTTCCGCTACTTCTCTCGAGGAGCCAAAAGGTTACACAGAGAGAACTGCAGGGGTGAAAGGGCGGCCCAATGTGAGAGTCCAAGCAGGCTCTCGGGTACTAGCTACGTGTTGCCATGTGATTTGGGCGCAGGTCCTTTCTCAGGGTGTAAACAGAGCTCTAGAGGTATAGTTTGAGAGCGCTGTGCTCTATGAAAAATCAAACATTTAGGAAAGGAACACGGATCACTGTTCATTTGATGTGTTGTTCCTGGGTAACTGCAGAAACTGCTCTCAGTCCACATTTCGGACTTGAAACTTCAAGTCAGGATTGGCACCGTTATTTGTGCAAGGGCTCCAGAGTGTCTGTTGTGATTCAAAGAGCAGCATTTGCCCCGAGGAGCCTGCTAGCGAAAGCCGACAGAAACAGTTGATATTAATATTCTGTATTGTGTATGAAACAGGCACTTAACAATATGTTCAGATTAATGTCTTAACCTTCCTTCCTTTTCTTGTAGAGGTGGAAGGCAGGGATTATCTGTCCCTTTAGGCGTGAGATGAAAGCAAAGCACAGAGAGGCAACTGACCCGGCTGAGCTCACAGAGCAATCATGTCTCCATCTACGCTGGCATCTGAACAGGGAGCTTCAAACCCAGAGCCGTCAGGCTGGGCCTGTCCTTGGCAGGAAGGTGACAGCTCCTCTCCGTCAGTACCTGTAAAAAAGGCCACCGGCACGGAGTGAAGCATGACCAGGCGACGGGAGTGAAGAAGACCTCGGTCTGGGGTGTGGTAGCGAGAGGACAAAGCGGCACCTAGAACTTCGGTTCAGCTTCTCTGAACTTTCTTAAAAGTAAATTTTGGTGCACAACAAATTTAGATATTTAGAGAAGTTGCAAAATAATACCGAAAGTTCCCATAATCGCTTACCTAGTTTCTTCTAATAGTACCATTTTGTTTGGTTTCCTGACTTTTGCAATAATTTTACACACATGAATGCTCCTTAAGTAGGTTTTTGTTTAAAATTCAGTTTGTTCCTCTACTTTTCCTCTAACATTTCCAAAAGATGTCCTACTAAGATAGAATAACCTTCCTATGTGAAGAGAATTCATCGGTTAAGCACTGAAAACTGCCACTGTGAAGTTGTTGGGCTGTCTTAGCAACAATCACCATTGATGAAGAATGTGGAAAAGAAGAATATTTGCTGTGACAAGAGACATAATTTTAAAATAAGGGAGAATCTTTTATGCAGCCCTCAGGATGGAAGTCGCTCTATCCTCTCAGAAACCATTAATGCTTCACAGAAACATTGATGACAAAATTTTAGAGACAGTATCTATAGAATATATATTCTAGGAGACCTGCATTTCCTGGATGTGTTCCATTATAATAGAAACAATTAACCAGGACTACAAAAATTTGGTTGATGATAGTGCTTGACTTTGCAGTTGGGACTGTGAGCAGCAGCTGTGGCCTGAGAGATTTCTCCAGTGTGTACAAGGAAGTAAGAGAGAGATGAGTGGAGCCAGTGGAGCCAGTGGAGCCAGTGGAGCCAGTGCAGCCAGTGGAGCCAGTGGAGCCAGTGGAGCCAGTGCAGCCCAGTGGTCCCCAGGAGAGGACCGTGTGCAGCGGAGAAGGTGAGGAGGACTAACACTACCATTGTGTTTGTTTATTACTTAAGTTTATTCACTTGGCAGTTATGTTCCGGACATCTGTAGAGGTAACCATACGAGATGCCCAATACTTGGCAGTTTCTGACACCTACAAAAATGGCACTTATATGATTCAATGAGTAACCCGTGTATGGCTAATCCCCCAATTTTCACTTGGTGGCACTTTATACTTTTGTCGTTTTTATGACATTGGGGGTAAATAACAGTGAGTATTGAGATCACCTGACTGTGAAAATGACCGAAGTGAAGGGAGAGCTGAGGGCCCCTGACAGAACGCCCCGTGAACGGGCTCCCTCCCTGTGGGCCAGAGCCTGTGGTGCCCTTGTGTTGGAACTATTTTATAATTTCTTTCCAGGATTAAATTGATACTCTGTGTTTTGATGTGTGAATTTTACAGGTTTAATAGTACTCAGCACCTTTTTTTTTTTCTCCAGAGATCTAAGAATACACCTGAGAATGATTATTTATCATCCTAAGCCATAAGTTTAATTTTCAACCATAAGGTGGCATCGTATCACATTTTATTCTTAAAAGCAGGTTGCCTTTCAGCTCACTGGAAGGACTACTGCTCTGCACATGTGTTTAAGTTGTGGATGTAAGGCATTGAATTTTAAAGTTTATAGGTAAATATTTGAAGCTAGCATCTCTATATAGAAGTTGAACATTTTTATATCCGATCTTTCCGTGTTAACACTGGGAAGTTATAGAACAAATTATTACTATATTAACTCATGGTGTGTTTTACCTCATTAAAATTTCTAAAGGAGCTTCTTGAATATATAGAAACTACTCAAAATATTCATTGCATGATTAAATTAAAATATTCTTTTAATAGGCCTTACCCTCAGGAATTCATTTTCTCATTTGTCAAGTTGAATTTACAGCATACTTTTACTGCTATGACCCATTTCTTATCAGGATAAGAAGCTTATTTCATGAAGAAGTTTAACTCAACTGAACATATTTAATTTCCCTACTATCCTTTAACAAACACATTTATATTTTTGAAATGTGCCATTCGCTTTTGCTTCATTAGGAAGGTCCAGGACTTGTGAATTGTATAAATGTGCAGGTTTACTTTCTCTAGTAGCTTGATTGAAAACTCTGGCTTTGTTTTGAAAAGCTGAGTGAAACTTGATTCATTTTTCCTGGAGAAATATTTCGTGCCTTGTAGAAAACGTTGTAAATGCTTTCCATACAAACCTCTCTCTCCTCATAGGAAATGATTTTGTGCTTGGAACTCTAGTTTGGTGGGAAGTCTCGGCCACTTTTTCTGCTGGGAACTCTCCTGCAGACGTTCGGAGGGCATTTAAGAAGTCGAGGGGGATGCAGAGACGGAATACTAGGGACTGTAGCTGTGGACATCTTGGAGCCTTTCATTCTTTTAGTGACGTATTATAATGCCAAAGCAATAGATTGAACAGTGAGAAACTGTTAAACATTTAAAAACAAGTCCGTCTTGTGTAAGTCAGCCAGGATGATGTTTCTATTAAATTCATTGAATTGATTTCATGCATTGAGGTTTGGTTTTAGCCTAGTTATTAAGGACTTCCCCAATTTTCCTGAGTAGAACTCTACTTTAAAAAGAACCAAGTTATATGTCCATCAGTAAGTCAGCACTTTGTACTTATTATTTTTCTCTCGGAGCCAAAGTGAAAAGTCAGAGTCAAACAATCAGGCAGTGTGACATCTAACATACTTTGATCATTTTCACCTCCTATTACCTTTTTGCCTTTGCTCCTCTCCCCCCACTTTGGAATTTCTAAATGGAAAGCAAAGCAAATGAGGAGTTTTGAGTAGGCAAATTTCTTGATCTTATTTATGCTTTTTAAAAGAACCCTTTGGTTCATCAACATTGGGATAGGTCAACTGTATATTCAACTGACAGTATGTTATATAGCAATGAGAATGAATGATTTGTTGCTACATTTCCAACAACACTCATGCAGTGTTGAATGAGAAAAGTCAAATGTAATGAATGATTAAATGTAGAGTCCACTCATGTGAATTTCTATTGCAGGATTTGTATACTGGTCACATTCTAGATCTACTTTGAATTATAATATAGTATTAAGTATCAGATGGAAACATGAAATTACTGATTCTGGGTGTGACTTTTGGCTGTAAAAATGACAGTATTATATGGTCCAGTCTACTAGGAATGAATTAAAAGGACATAGTTGACTCATGCGCATCATTTCTCTATTAAGTATAACTCTTGGTTTTTAGTATCTTTGCAGTGTGAAGGATGAAATCTTAGGGTTTTACCTGAGAACAGATACTGAGCTTCAATGACTCCTTTCTACGCAAATATTAGTTCCTCTAAGATGAGTTACATTGTAGTTTTCTCAAATATTTTTTACCAATCCTAGGATTTACTCATCAAAAGTAGTAGTTCTGGGCCGGAGATTTAGCTCAGTGATTCCAGCGCCTGCCTCGCAAGCGCAACATCCTGAGTTCAATCCCGGTAACCACATACCATGCTGGGCGTGGTGACTCACGCCCACCAGCCATCAATACAACACCACATGCCGGTGTGGTGGCTCACGCCTGTCATCCCATCACTTGGGAGGCAGAGGCAGGAGGATTGCCGAGTTTGAGGCTTGCCTAGGCTACCTAGTGAGCTCAGGGCCAGCCTAAACTACAAAGTGAGACCCTGTCTCCAAAAAAAAAAAAAAAAAAAGTAGTAGTTCCTAATGTAACTGTTTAACTAACATACTACTAGTACGTCCCTCTTCTCTGTGACCATGGTGATTCAGTGACTGTCAAAACCTTTGTTTTTAACAGTCAGGAATTAAGTGTGCCTTCATTTGAGGATATAAATTGCATTTGAGAGTGTACGTTTATCAATTTCTTTGCCCCCTTTTAGGTGGTTTCCATGTCCACTGAGGTGGCCTTGTGTGGGTTGTCAGATTTCTAATAGAAGCATGGGATCAGGAGGCCCCTGACTGGTACAGTAGAGCTGTTTAACTTGTGAGCACTGCGATGTCTTAGCTGGGTGGCTGAGAGGTACAAAGAGGTCTGTATGGTGAAGGCTGACCCCGAAGCCCTTTCTATTGTAACCGAAGCTTCAGATTCATATCCACCAATTGACATCTGATAGTCTAAGGAGAAAACAACCTTGGAAATGGCCTCATGAAAATAATTTACTTTCTTATCCATCACATTCTCAAATGACCTACATTTGAGCAAAGCAGTGGGAGTGTAATACCCATATTCTGAAAGTTGAGAGGGTCTAGGGAAAGGCGTATTTATTTTATTCTTTATATTCTTTTCTCAACATATTTTTTCTATACAAGCATATAAAGTAAAAGTGGAAGAGGTGGATGACATTTGATATGTACTTTAACCAGCTTTGAATTCATTTCCGCATATCAGAAAAGCATGCCTCCTGGTTAGTATACGATTTTCAGAATGCACAGATGGAAAATAGTTAATGGAAATCCTCTCTTCTGGATTTATTCTGCATTGTGCTTCACTGAGGGTAGAAGTCATCTAGAAGGTTCTAATTTCTCCCCCAAGGACTATCACGAAACAATCCCCCAAAGAGGGTTCGGGTAGATGGGGGAAACGGTCTGTAAAGTTTTCCTGAAAGATGCCCTTTCCTGCCTGGTTATAGAGTGAAATCGATACTAACCTCCAGATTTGTTGATCTGTTTGTGAGACAGAAACTAAAATGTGAAAAATAGAAAGTTTTCCCTGAAGATAGATTTCCCCCTCTTTCAGATGCAGCTAGTGTGAACAATCTAATGACTAGACAGATCTTCAGACCTCTGTACAGTGCTGAAGAATGTCATGTTGAGAAAGGGCTTGATTTCCCTATATCATTGTGCCTTAATCTTCTTAGATTTTTCTACAAAGAAATCACATTAATCAAATCTCCTTTCTGCTATATGAAAGGTACAACTGACTAATGCTCAACTTTGGGTGAAATTGGATATAGAAAAAAATCCTGACTTGAAATAATACCAAGACTTTCCATAATCTTGTGTTGTTGTTGGAGTCTTAGTGCAGGACTGTAATTTCCAGCTCTGATTTTGTGAAATCCCAGAGGGTACACTCTTATGGGAAAAAACCACAACAAAACAAAACCAAAAAGCCAATTTAACTGTGCATAAACATAAAATGAAATGTTTGTTTTAAAATATTTAAGAATAGAATTATGTATGTATCTTTAAAATAGATAGCAAGAATTGTATGTTCCAAGTACAAAAAGGTTGATATTACTGTTTATTTGGCTCATAAGCTTTTTTGGGTTATAACACAGACAAGGTACATCTAAACTGTAACCTGACTTTAAAAAAACTGAATTCAGAATCCGTGAGTTTGAAATATGGTTGCTATTTGAAAATATGTTTCTTGGAAAATTATCTACTTATTTCAGTAATCCATGAATCAAAGTATTTTTGGAATCTTATAAGAACTGTTCTTTTTTGAGTCTGAATCACATTCTTTTCAATGTCTTTTGGGAGGAGGCTGAATTTTTTAAAAAATCTGCAGCTGTTTGGAAGTAGGTCTAAAGAATAGGGTATGTGGTCAGTGTGGGTACTGTTCACTTTTGAAAAAAATCACATTGTGTTCATGAATCTTAACATCATAACTTTAATCTTTCAACTTGTAATTTAAAATTATTCTACAAATCTTATTCAAATTTTGAAAATTATTTCACTAGGAACCATTTTAAAGTCAAGATCTGAACCAGGATATTATGTATTACATTTAGTTCACTTATTTGCTGTGTGTTCCTTAATCTCCTCTCCTTGCTCTTCTTCAATATAGAAAATTTCCTGTTCTTTAAAAAAATGTTTTTAGGGCTGATGATTTAGCTCAGTAGTTCTAGCACCTGCCCTGTAAGCACCAGCTCCTGAGTTGGATCCCTGGTACAAAAACAAACAAACAAACAAAAAACCAGAACAAAAAATAATGGATAAATTTGTTCCATGATTATATAAACTGTAAAAAAATGTTTTAGACAATAGCACTTTTGCAAAATATTGGCTATTCATTCAATGAATGTCCTTGGGTTTTTCTGTTCTTTCCTCATGATTAAATTAAGGTTTTCAATTAATTTCAAAATAAGGTATTCAATGTAATATTACAGAGGTGGTGTTGTTCCTCAGGTTGCTGTGTCGGAAGCATATAATTTTGAATTACCCATCACTGCTGACCCTAACTTTGATCACTTGGTGAAGGTGGCATCTTGTAGTTTTTGTGATCAAAAATACGCTTTTTTGGCCATTAGTATTCGAAGACTTGGTTTTTAAAAATGAACTGAACAAGAGTAACATATACAGCCTCTCAAGACACTGTTTCAGGACCAATCCCTGAACGAAGAGTTCTATCATTAAAGGAGTTTCATTCCTTTGCTTTAAAATGACATGTTGAGACAAATGAGATTTTCTACTTCTTAATGTGCTTTTGCACTGAATTTTTGCATTTATTAATCTTGCCTGAAATAGTTATAGCAGCAGTGTTCAGATTCTTATCTTATGAGTTATAATCCAGTACTATTAATTATTTTATTATTCAAATGTTCCACAATTCAGTCAATAGGAGACTCTTTAAATTTAAAACCTGCAATCTTTTTTGCTAGTATATATTTGCAGTACATAATAATTTCATTCATCTTGGAGAATTGGTAAGTATACATATCACAACTTAATCACTTTTTCTTCTCCTACTGCTCCCCCTCCCATTCCCCCCATTCCCCTGTCCCTTCTTATCTCCATGAGGTTGATCTCCCTATTCCTATCATCTCTTTTATTTTGTCTATAAGTTATTAGTACATTGGGTTTCTCACAAAAGAGAAGCCATGTAATGTTTAACTTTCTGTGATTTATTTCACTTAGCATTATTATCTCTAAACACATCCATTTTCCTATAAATGAATCAAATTCATCCTTTATAGCTGAGGTAGCATATATATATATATGTTTTATATATATATCCTAACTTTGTCACATATATATATATGTATATATATGTATATATATATACATACATACATACATACATATATGACACATTTTCCTTCCCCAATCCTCTGTTGTTGGGCTTGTGGGTTGCATCTAATACCATATAAACATGGATCTGCATTTATCACTGTAACATGGGGTCTTCAACTCTTTTGGGAAATTAGCCAGAAGAGGTATAGCTGGGTCAAATAGACTTTCTATTTTTAGTTTTTTATGGGAATCTCCATATCGATATCTATAGTGGTTGTACTATTTTATATTCCCCCAAAGCAGTATAGAAAGACTGCTCTTTCTCTACAACCTTGCAAGCATCTTTTTTTCTTTTTTCTTTTTTTTAGTTTTAACTGATAGCCATTCTTCCTGGAGTAAATGGAATCCCAGTGTTTCTTTGATTTGCATTTCTCCAATGACCAAAGATACAAAGTGGTTCTTCCTGACTTACTGGCCTGTACTTCTTTGAGAGGCGTCTATTCGTATCAATTGCCTATTTTTTCATTGGGTGTTTTATTACAGAATCAAAGCTGTAGAAACAACGCCAGACACATTTAGCCATCTTTGACAAAGGAACCAAACATATATGCTGGATAAAAGATAGCCTTTTCAACAAATATTGCTGGAAAAACTGGCTGTTGACATACAGAAAAACGAAGTAGATCAGTATCTTCTAGCCTATAGTATTAAAGTCAAATAGATCAAAGGTCTAGATAGTAAAACAGAAACTTTGAACCTACTGGAAGATAAAATAGATAAAACTCTTGAAGACATAGTCATAGGCAATAACTTTGCAAACAGATGCCCTGTTGCACAAGAAATAATAGTAAGGGGGCCGGAGATTTAGTTTAGTGGTTCTGGCACCTGTCTAGCAAGTGCAAGTTCCTGAGTTTGATCCCGGTAACCACATACAACAATGCTGGGTGTGGTGGCTCACACCCACCAGCAATCAGTACCACATACCACAATACCAGGTGTGGTGGCTCGTGCCTGTAATCCCAGAACTCAGGAGGCAGAGACAGGAGGATTCCTGAGTTCAAGGTTTGCTTGGACTACACAGTGAGTTCAGGGCCAGCCTGAACTACAAAGCTGGACCCTGTCTCAAAACAAAAAAAAAAATGTAAGAACACATAGAGTTATATCAAATTCAAAAGCTTCTGCACAGCAAAGGGAACAACTAACAAAGTGCAGAGATAGTCTACAAAGTTAGAAACCATTTTTTTCCAGTTACTCCCTGGACAGAGAACAAATATCTAAAACACAGAAAGAACTAAGAAATAATTAGACTCTTCTTGAACATTAAAGCCTGAACCACTACTGTAAACATTCCTTCTTTGTACCCACTGATTTTAGAAAGGCCCCATGCAAACTTACTTTTAATAGGCTCTTAGTAATGTGGATTATAGGAGGTCTATCTTTTCTGAGTGTGACCTTGTGTTCTTTTTAAAAAGCAGTGCCTAAATTGGTCATAACACAGGTTAATTTGCCTCTCATAGTTTTTACTAAATACTTTGCTTATGGGCATTTTCCAGCTTTAAGGTTATCTTGATAAATGTTCCATGCATATAGCAGGAATTCACCTAGTTCCAATATTTTAAATTGTATTCAACACGATTTAATTTAAGAAACATTTATTGCAAGGCACACAGAAAAAAGTGAAGTGAATCTGTTTTATAATCTTAATTGTTATGGGACAGACAAGACACACATGCAGTTATGATAGAGCTGTGATAAGATATGATAAATATTTGAGCAAATGTTATGGGAACATGAGAAGAATGAGTTTCTTTCCAGCTTGGGGTGGGTTTAGGGTGGTGGAAAGAGACAAGGCAGAGAGGGGGACATGGAAGAGCTTCTTTAAGGTTCACCAAATAAGGACAAAGATTTCAGTGCTACTCTGAAGCAAATGTTTGCCAAACAGTGTTCCTTTTATCATTTGGTCTTTATCTTCATTCTTTCAAGACTAAATTTATTTTTAGTTTTAAATATTCTGAAAAGCAAAGGTAGCAGAGGCTACCGTTTTTTACAACTGATTGCCAACCAGTGCCGACCTAGAGGTGAAAGCCCATGAGCATTAAGTCTCAGTCGTTTGGTGAGATGCCGTAGTCCAACCTACAGACTGAAGAATCAGAACAAGTCTGGGATGTCGCTCTCCTCTGTCATCTTCATTCCTTCTTTGCTTTTCATTTCACTTTGGCAGAAGCGGAAGCAGCACTCCACATTATCTAATTGGGTTCACAGAGAGCTCCTGTCCTGACGGCCCTCTCAGAGTTATCTAAGCAGGAATGAGGATGCTGAATTCCAGGGCGGTGGCTGAGAGCATGTCGAGAGCCAGTTTTTGGAAGGCAGTGGTGCTGGTGGGCTCTCTGGCGCTTCCTGCGTATAGTTGCCTGCTCCCGGAGCCCCTCCCCCACTTTCAAGACTGAAAGCAAATAAATGGGAACCAGAATGGGCATCTGCTGAAAACCAGGGGTGTGGCTATTTGGCTCCTAGAGATTTTCTAAGTTTTTTGATGCCTTGACACTTTTCAGGCCTGAGAACCAGAGAGCAGAACAGAAAACATAGTATAGAAGAAGGAACAAGGGTGTAAAAGAAAGATGTAGAGAGGAAGCTGCTTCTCATAGTGGGGTGAAGAGTTAGACAGAGACCGCCCTATTGTGTGTAGAAAAAAATTTATTAGTACACAGACAACTTTCCCTTTGCCCTTGGGTACAAGTTTTCTAATTCATAACTCTGAATAAAAGGTGAATTTAATGAACATAAAACAGATCAGAAAGGGTTGGTTCCAAGAAACTCTTGAAAATTTATTGCTAAGTGATTTCACTGTGGCTGCCACCTATGTGTATGGGATTTCCTCCCCTTAAAGGTTTCTTAAGAACAGAAATGCCCTCCCCACACCCTGTGGTTTTTCTGTGTATAATTCATGTTCCCATGTGTAACTATAATCCAATGCAAAATTTTTTTTTTTTTTGAGACAGGGTCTTGCTTTGTAGTTCAGGCTGGCCCTCAGCTCACTATGGAGTCCAAGCAAGCCTCCAACTCAGCAATCCTCCTGTCTCTGCCTCCCGAGTGCTGGGATTACAGGCGTGAGCCACCACGCCCAGCTATGCAAAATGTTTTTGTTTGGATGTTTTCACTTGACATGTGTGAAAAATCTTAGAATTATTTAAAAAGAGGCTGTATTCTCATCTTTCTCTGTTGGCTTCTTTCATCTGAGTGTAGCTCAAGAACAGAGTCAAATATGATTTATAAAAAAGAACTGAAGACGAAATTCTCTCATAATTTCTGTTATGAGTTTATATTTCTGTCTTTCATTTATCTTTATCTTATGAAAAAATAAAACAAGGACTGGAGATTTAGCTTAGTGGTTTCAGCGCCTGCCTTGCAAGTGCAAGGTCCTGAGTTCAATCCCAGTAACCACATACAATGCTGGGCGTGGAGACTCACACCCACCAGCAATCAATACCACATACCACAGTGCTGGGCGTGGTGGCTCACGCCTGTCATCCCATCACTCGGGAGGCAGAGGCAGGAGGATTGCTGAGTTCGAGGCTTGCAGGGGTTACATAGTGAGCTGAGGGCCAGCCTGAACTACAAAGTGAGGCCCTGTCTCAAGAAAATAAAACAAAACAAAAAACCCCCCACAAAATTTCAAAATGAAATAATAGAATAACAATAGTTATTACATGGCATACCATTATCTTGAAACTAGTTAGAGTGCAAGACCTAAACCAAAATGATGCTTACTTTTTTTTCTTTTGGTACTGGGGACTGAACTCTGGACCTTGCACTTGTGAGGCAGGAACAGTGCCACTGAGCTAAATCCCTGGCCCAACGAAAACTTTCTTTTCAGTGAAGTACGATAAACTAATATTATAAGTGAAATCAATTAACATATATATTGAAATATTTTTTAAAAAATGGAATTTGTATTTTGGGGATGTGTTTGAATTTCTCCATATCTCCCATTCATCTCTTCTGGTTTCCTCTCTCTCTCTCTCTCTCTCTCTTTCTCTCTCTCTCTCTCTCTCTCTTCCCTCTCTCTTTCTCATCTGATATTTGAGCTATGTGTCTTATTTCACTTAACATCATGTTCTTGCATCCATTGCATCCTATGAATGCCTCAAGTTTCTCTCTCTTTGTGGCTGCAAAGTATTCATTGTATATAAATACCACATTTTACTTATGCACTCATCTGTTGATGGACTTATATGTGGTTTCTAAGGTCTAGCTACTATAAATTGTGCTGCCATAAACATGGGTATGCATATGTCCCTGTAATATGATTTTAATTCTTTTGGGAAAGTATTTATAAGGAAGAAAACTGAGTCAAATGGAATTTTCTATTTTTATTTTTTTGAAGACTCTCCACACTGACTTCCATAGTGGTTGTACTAGTTTGTATTTCTACCAAAAGTGTAGTGGAGTTTCTTTTCACCCATATCCTTGCCAGAATCTGTTATTATTAGATTTTTTTTTTTGGTAATAACCATTCCTTCTGAGGCAAGATTATATCTTAGTATAGTTTTAATTTGCATTTCTTTGAGGGGCAGTGATAATGTGATTTTTTTCATGTATTTATTGGGCATTCATACTTCCTCTAAAATGTGTGTATTCATTTTGCCCATTTTTTGATTAGATCTTTAATTTGTAGCGGCCTAAATTTTTGAATTCTTTGTATATTTTTGATTAGTCCTCTGTGGAATAGCTGGAATATTTTTCTCCATTCTTCAAATTGTTCCTTCATTCTATTTCCTTTGCTATGCAGATTTTTCATTTGCTGTGATCCCATTTGTTGATGCTCAGTATTACTTCTTGTGCCATTGGAGTTCTTTCAGAAAGTCCTTGCCTATGCTTGTGTTTTAAACAGTATCACCTGTTTTATCTTCCAGTAGATTAAATGTTTCTGCTGTAATATTTATATCTTTGATCCATTTTGATTATAGTTTAGTACATGGTGAGACATACAGGTGTAGGCCCAATCTTCTGGGTGTGGAT
The DNA here is from genome assembly GCA_004025085.1 of Thryonomys swinderianus. Taxonomy (NCBI): domain Eukaryota; kingdom Metazoa; phylum Chordata; class Mammalia; order Rodentia; family Thryonomyidae; genus Thryonomys; species Thryonomys swinderianus. The sequence goes on along the minus strand of PVIC010012349.1, from coordinate 17,595 downwards.
ATCCAATTTTGCAAGCCCCATTTATTAAAGAGGGTATATTTCCTCCAGTGTACATTTTTGAATCCTTTGTCAAAGATCGAGTAACTCTATAGGGCTGGGATCATTTCTGCTTTTTCTACTCTATTCCATTGACTCACATGCCTAGTTTTTGGGCCAGTACCATGCTGTTTTAAGCACTGTGGCTCTTTAATATAAGTCTGGCATTGTGATGTCATCTGCTTTGATTTTGGTGCCCAGGATTGCTTTTGCTATTCTGGATCTCTTCTGATTCTATTTAAATTGTAGGATTATTTTCTCTACCTCTGTGAGAAATAAAATTGGTATTTTGATTCTGATTGCATGAAATCTCTATATCAGTTTTGTAAGCATATCCATTTTGACTATGTTGGATTTCCCTGAACCAGAAACAGGCAGTACTTCCCTATTTTTTTTGATGTATTCTTTAGTTTTCTTTATCAATCTGATGTAATTTTCACTGTAGAGGTCTTTCACTTCCTTAGGATAATACCTGAGTATTTAATTTTTGATGCTATTGTAAATGGTATTATTATTTTTTCCAATTGAATTCTTTATTGGTACATTTTACATACAGCTCTCAATCACACTCAACATTGGGGAATTTGTACCAGTATATGACATGAGTTAATTCTCATTTTTACCCATATCCCAACCCACCTCCCCACCCCCTCTCACTATATACATGTGTTTTCTTTTTCTTTCAAATCGTATTTATTCTTTCCCCTCATTTCTTTCCCCAACACATTCCCTTTGAGTATTTCCTATTTCACAAAATCTATCATACAATCTAGAACTCATTTACATCTACAGGTTCTCATACCAAAGAAAAGATACACTATTTACATATCTGTGATCTATTTATTTTACTTATTAGTGTGTCCTCAAGGTGTGTCCATTTGCACATAAATGAATGAAACTTGTCATTAGGTAAAACTCTTGGAGACACTGGCTTAGGCAGAGACTTCATGAACAAAAACCACTATAGCATGAGAACTAGCAGAAAGAACAAATGAGATCTCATCCTACTAAAAAGCTTCTGCATAGCAAAAGAAACTACTGGGACAGTTAAAAGAACCAAAAACATGGGAAAAAACTTTTACTAGCTGTTTGTCAAACAAAGGGCTACTATCTAGAATATATAAAGAACATAAACAAATCAGTCTCCTCAAGTTTAAAGATCTAATTGAAAAATGGGCATCTGAAATGAACAGACACTTCTCAGAGGCAAGTGTAAATGCAGCCAAGAAGCATCTGAAGAAATGTTCAACACCGCTGGTCATTTGAGAGATGCAGATGCAAACAACACTAAAATTTCATGTCACTACACAAAGAATGGCTGCTATTGTGAAATTAAACAGCTATAAATGCTGGTAAATGGTATTATTTTCCTAATTTCGTTTTCAGTGAGTTCTATTATAAGAGTGCTACTGATTTCTATGTGTTAATTTATTCATTTATTTTTTATTTTGTTTGAGACAGGGTCTCAGCCCTGAGCTCACTATGTAGCCCAGGCAAGCCTCGAACTCAGCAATCCTCCTGCCTCTACCTCCCGAGTGCTGGGATTATAGGTGTGAGCTACCACGCCCAGCACTGTGGTACATGGTATTGATTGCTGGTGAGTGTGAGTCACCATGTCCAGCATTGCATGTGGTTACTGGGGATCAAACTCAGGACTTTGAGCTTGTGAGGTAGGTGACAGAACCACTGAGCTAAATCTCCGGCCCTCTATGTGTTTATTTTTAAATTGATTTTATTGGTACATTTTGTACACACATCATGATCACACTCAACACTGAGAATTTGTACCAGTATATGGCATGAGTTAATTCTCATTTTTACCCATTCCCTTACCCACCCTGCAACCCCTTCACTCCCTATATACATAGGCTTTCTTTCTGTTTTTTTTTAACATCATATTGTTTCTTTTCCTTCATTATTTACCTTTACCCTTTTCCCTTTGAATATTTTCTATTTCATAACATGTCATACAACTCATTTACATCTTCAGATTCTCATAGCACAGAAAAAGACATGCTATTTTTCACATTTGTGACCTATTAGTTTCATTTATAAGTATGTCCTTCAGGTATGTCCATTTGAGTATAAATGACTCAAAATTATCATTCTTTATGGAAGAGTAATACTCCATTTTAGAAAAAAACCACGTCTTCTTTTTCCAGTCTCCAGTTGATGGGCATTTGGGTTGTTTCCAAGATTTAGCTATCACAGTCTGAGCTGCTATGAACACAGGTGAACATGTGTTGCTATATGATTTAAAAAATTCTTTTGTGTATATTCCTAGCAGGGGAATAGCAGGTTCAAATGGATTCTTTAATCCTAGTTTTCTGAGGAATTTCCACACAGATTTTCACAGTGGCTGCATCAGTTTATATTCCCAACAGTGGAGAAGTGTTAAAAAACACAAACACATCTTCTTTATCTAGTCACCAGGTGATGGGAATTTGTGTTTATTTTCATTCCTGCTACACTTCTGCAAATGATTATCAGTTCTAGGAGTCTTTTGGTGGAGGTTTTTAGGTCTTGTCAGGAAAGGACCATGTCATCTACCTATAATTCTATGTTGACATCTTCCCTTTGTATGCATATCCTTTTTATTTCTTTCTCTTACCTGATTGTTCTGACTACTGTTTTTTTTTTGGGGGGTATTATTATTATTATTATTATTATTATTATTTTTGTTTGTTTTGTTTAGTTTTTGAGACAGGGTCTTGCTTTGTAGTTCTGGCTGGCCCTGAATTTGCTTTGTAGCCTAGGCTGGCCTCAAACTCTTGGCAATCCTCCTGCCCCTGCCCCCCGAGTGCTGGGATTACAGGTGTAAGTCACCACGCCCAGCACTGTGGTATGTGATACCAGTGATTGAACTCAGGACCTTGCACTTGCTAGGGAGAAGCTGGAACCACTGAGCTAAATCTCTGGCCCTCTGACTACTGTTTTTTGTTTGTTTTTGAGATAGGGTCTTACTTTGTAGTGCAGGCTGGCCCTGAGCTCACTAGGTAGCCTAGGCTTGCCTCAAATTCAGCAATACTCTTGCCTCTGTTTCCCGAGTGCTGGAATTATAGGAATGAGGCACCCCGCCCAGCATTGTGGTGTGTGGACTGATTGCTGGTGGGTGTGAGTCACCATGCCCACCATTGTGATATGTGGTTACCAGGGATTGAACTCTGGACCTCGTGCTTGCGAGGCAGAGGCTGGAACTACTGAATTAAGTCCTGGGTCCAAAGCCTACTTGTTAATATGTATGATCTTTTAAATGATTTGTTGCATTCTGTTTGCCAGTATCTTGCTAAGGATTTTTGTGTCTCTGTTTATTAGAGAAATGGGCCTGCAGTTATCATTTTTGGTTGGATCTTTTTCTGGTTTTGGGGTCAGGATAAAGTTAGTTTGTGAGAATAATTTTGGAAGTACTTCTTTCCTCTCACTTTCATTAAAAATTTTAAGGAGTGTTGGTATTAGATCTTCTCTGAAATTCTGGTAAAATTTGGCTGTGAATCTGTCAGGTCCTGGGATTTTCTTAGTTTATTATTATTATTTTTTGATTACTGTTTTAGTTTCATTGCCTGTTATTGAATTGTTCAAGACTTTAAAGTCTTCTTGGTTCAGTTTTAGCAATTTGTATGTATCTAGGAATCTCCATTTCTTCTGAGTTCTCCAATTATTTGATGTACATGTTTATGATATACTTACTAATAATTTTCTTGAATTTAGCATTGTTTGTTGTGATTTTACTTTTTTCATTCCTTATATTAATTTGTGTCTTTCCTGTCTTTTTTTTTTTTTTGCTAAGAATGGCTGTGGATTTTTCTATGATTTATTCTTTCAAAGAACTGGCTTGATTTATTGTATTGTGTTTTTAGTCTTCATTTCATTATTTTCTGCTCTGATCTTTATAATTTCTTTCCTTGTATAAGGTTTAGGTTTCAGTTGTTCTTGTTTTTCTGAGACTTTGAGATATATCATTAGCTTATTTATTTTGGCTTATTCTATTTTTGGTGTTGGCATTCACCATGATAAACTTCCCTCTTAGATTTGCTTTGATTATATGCTGTAAGTTCTGATATGTCATACTGGCTTTATCATTTAATTCTAGGAACTGTCATATTTCTTTCTTGATTTCCTCTGTGAGCCATTGATTATTCAAGAGTGTGTTGCTTAATTTCCATATGTTTTCATAGTTTCTGGTTTCATTACACAATGATCTGATAATAAATATGGTGAAATTCTATTCTTTGACCTTTACTAAAGCATGCTTTATTAACTAGTATATGGTCTATTTTATAGAAGGTACCAATTGTGGCCCCCAAAATGTGTTTTCCTTTTTGTTGAGTAAAACACTCTGTATATATTATTAAGTACATTTGTTTGAAGGTTTGGCTTAACTCTATTTCATTGTTGAGTTTTTGTTTAGTTAGTCTATTTGTGATAATAGGGTATTGAAATCCTCCACTATAAATGTATTGATACTGATCTTGTCCATTAGAGCTTGTTTTATGAAGCTAGGTACATTGTGGTTTGATGCACATATGTTTATAATTGTTATCTCTTCCTGTTGAATAGTTCTATCTACCAATATATAATGTCCTTCTTTGTTTTTTAAAATCAGTTTAGGCTTGAAATCTACTTTCCCTGAAGGTAGGCTAACTACAGTTGCTTGTTTATGGGTTCCTTTTGTATGGAATATTGATTTATATCCTTTCATTTTTAATCTAAGAATTTGTTTATGTGTTAAATATATTTCTTGTATACAGCACACTATTGGAATTTATTTCTTGACTCACTCTGCTAATCTGTGTATTTTGATGGGTGTCAAGTTCATTAAAATTGCTATTTATAATTGACAGGTATAGATTTATAGCTGCTATTATATTAATTTCCTCTTCCTGTTTTATATTCTGTCCTTCTACTTCTTATTCCCTCCTGATGCATTTACATTACTGGGTATTTTGGGATTGTTAACTTCATTGTTTTCTAGTATATCCTTTGAAATTTTTTAGAGTGTTGGTTTGATTGTCAAGAATTTGCTTAGGTTTTCTTTATCTGGAAGTATCTTATTTCTCTAATAATTTTGAGAGAGAATTTTTCAGGACACACAGTTTAGGTTGGGATTTGCTTTCTTTAAGAGCTTGAAATACTTCTTTCATGCTCTCCTTGCCTTTAAAGTTTGTGGTGACACATCTGTTGTAATTTGGATAGGTTTCCCTTATAAGTGATTCAGTACTTTTCTCTAGAAGCTATTATGATTTTGTTCTTGTGTTATATTTCTGGTCTTTTAATTATTATGTGTAATGGGGATTTTTTTTTCTGATCATGGCTATTTTGGGCTTTATATGCTTCATTCATCTGTATGTAAAATTCTTTTCTGATGTCTGGAAATTTTCTATTATTACCTGAGTAAACAGGTTTTATATGTACTCTTTGCTATCTTCTGATTTTCATGAATTGTAATTACTTTTACATTAGACCTCCTTCAGTCATCTAGGAGCTATTGGATCTATTTTTTATGTGATGTGCACTTGCTTTTAGGATATCCCTCATTAATTGATCACTGGTCTCAGCCCTGTCCTCCAGATCTTTGAATTATTTGTTTCTGCTACTCATACTTTCAATTATGCTTTTTAATTTCCTGAATTTCTGTTTGAAACTTCTTTATGGACTCCCATTCTTTTCTTTGGTGTGCTCTCAGGTTTGCATATCTATATTTAACTACACTGCTGTTTATTAGTGTCTTCTCTAAACTCACTGATCATTTGTTTCATTATTGTTATGTGACTAGTTATATCTTCTTTAAATTCAGCAAAACCCCTTTCAGAACTGTTTTACTTCCTTGTTAAAGCAAGTATCCTGTTCGGTATCCTTTCAGACCTATCTGCTGTGTAGTTTACAATTTTCTCCTCCTCCTTGTTGTCCCCTGTGCTGATTTTGGGGGAGTTGCTGACTTGGCATTTCATGTTTATGTTTGATTGTTTAATTTTGTACTGAGGTTTGCAAGTTCTTTGGTCCAGTGCCTGCTTCTTCAGGAGTGAGCCACAGCATTGATTTTGACCACTCAGGAAATCCAGTTGTTGGCATGGAGAGAAAACCAAGCCGATACCACTGTATGCTACCTAGTCTCTGGTGGTATGACTTCCCCAACAATGGCACCAAGTGTTAACTGGATAATGACAAACCCTATGAGGCTCTGATTGGAGGGGCAGAGGGTCAGAATCAAAAACCCAGAGTAAAACATGGATGGCTGACACTGTAAAATCACCACCTGCTTATCAGTGTACCATGTACTTGAGAAAATGGACCCTATTTTATCTTTATAAAAGTGTTACTCATGCCGGGCATGGTGGCTCACGCCTGTAATCCCAGCACTCAGGAGGCAGAGGCAGGAGGATTGCTGAGTTCAAGGCTTGCTTGAGCTACATAGTGAGCCCAGGGCCAGCCTGAACTACAAAGCAAGACCCTGTCTCAAAAACAAAAAACAAAACAAAAAAAAAGTGTTACATTTACTGATGCTGACCTTGTCCTCCTCCCAGAAACAAAAGCTAAGACCTTAATTGGCTTAGACCACCAATTAGCAAAACAGTTACTTTTAGAAACCACTTACCCCAATAAGTATGAAGCACATCTCTTACTTACTGGGTAGTTGAGTGCATTGTCTCCTGTCTTGTAGCATCACTCTGCTGCTGAGATAGTTTGCCTTCTGCTTTTTCTGCATTTGTCACACTTTGAATGAACTTCTGCTTCCCACTGTACCAGCCTTTTCTCCCTTGCTTCTCACTAAGAGCCCTACCTCTCCACTCTTGGCTAAAGTGAGGGCAAGGACCTCAATAGAGGTAGAGGAGTATGCACTGATCCCCTGCCAGATATAGCATGCTGAAGAGCCCTCCTCAAAAAGGAAGAGGGCTCTGATTTTAGTGAAGACAGTAAGGTTCCCCTTAGATTTACCTAGTCATTTAGAGTACTGATTTCTGCTGGATGTTGGCTGCAATCCAAACATACCACTAGACCAGTGACAGGGAATATTATTTGTTTAAGACAAAGGTGATTATTTGTTTAAGGTATTATTTGTTTAAGACAAAGATGCTTATTACAAAGATGTAATGTTTTCTAAACTGAAACCTCAGTATTCAGGTTGAATTGCAGTGTTTGTATTTTGAAATAAATAAGTGGATTTTGGGTTGCAGCTTGGGCATTTGTCTCTTAAATGTTCGGCATTTCTGCTCTAGACTACATGCTTTTTTCTTTAGGATTATCTCTTCTAACGATTACTCCTACAGTCCCAGCCTCCTACAACATAGAACAGGCCCCACGGTCTTTGTGATCAAAGCCCAGGTCTCTGGGGATCCTTGGAAATCTCCATTCAGCTGTCACCCTTTCCCTGACTGTCTCCCAAGGTCGTCTCTCACTCAGTGCCCGTGGGAGGGCATCACTTCGGTCCTGAAGCAAGAGTCTCATGAGTATTTGTATCTCCTTTGATCAGGTCGATCTGTTGGTTGTCAATTCTGTTGCCTTGTGGTGTGGAGAGCCCAGGGCTGGAGCCTGGATGTTTGGTTCCAGAAGCTTCTGGGCTCCAGCATAGGACCTGGAGGGTTGTGGCATGAGCTGGGGACAGGGTGGCCACTTCCAAATTGTCAGAGTTCTGGTGTGGGTCCCCAGTGGGCCACAGCATTGTTTTGACGTGCTGTTATGAGTTTAAAAATTGCCACTGACTTTAGATACTCAATTAAAGCTCTTTTAACATATGTATGTGGTTATACATATGAATATACACTAATCCTAAAGATAAGATGGAAATCAGCCCATGAGAAAATGACTTAAAAATGGTGTAATTATGACCACCAAAAATAATGTTGGATCTACAGGGTGGTATTGTGTTCTGCTTGTAACAGAACTAATAACTTTTGGAAATTCTTTTTTTTTTCCTTGGTGGGAGGAGTATATGAAGAGGAAGAGGTTGCTTGATTTTTGGCTTCTAAGACAGTTGGACTGTTTGGCCAGAATGATGGAAAAGGGATTGTTACAAGTAAGGTTATGGTTTCAGGACTGTTTCCAAATATTTCTGCTTGGTTATAGGCATAAAGAGCTGAGGGTTCTTGAAGTAGTCTTTTTGGTCAAACAATTTAACAGCCAGTGGGTCTGGTGCCAGTGATTCCATTTTAAAATATTTTCTTTTGAAGTATTTATTCCTCAGTGTGTTTTCTCAGCCAAACATATGCCTGTGATTTGAAATCAGCTTAAGAGTTTTCTTTCACACTGAGTATTCATGTTTAGTTTTCTGGCATTACAAGATACAGAATGAATGTGGCTGGTTTCGAGGTCCCTACAGTGGTATTGCCACTAAGGGGGATTCTGATGAGTGAGTTTAGTTATCTCTGACTCTAGATGTACACATGAAAGGTTTATTTTTTCAATAGATGTATTTCTGGGTAAGGGTTAAAGAAAAATATTTTATTACATATAGTTTGTGTCTGCTATTTTAGAAGTCTTTTTGGAAAGTATATCTTATTTGTTAACATTGTTAAAAATTTTTTAAAAAATTGGAACCTTTATTGGTACATTATTTATAAACATCATGATCATACTCAACGCTGAGAATTTGTACCAGTATATGACACACTTAATTCTCATTTTTATGCTGCCGTGAAGATACATATTATTCCTGATTTCATGACCAGAATCATGTCTGGTTGTGATGTGAAAATCTGTTTATTGCATTAATTTCTTTACAGACTTTATTCCGTGGTGTAGGAGTAAACCACTGAAAATACTGAGATCTGTATATGTCCTGACTTGTTTCGGAGAAGTAGGACTTGTGTTTGATGAGACACTGTGTTCAGCCTGGATAAACTGCCTGTGGTTCTTTTAGTCTTGTGGATTTCACTCGATTCAGATGGTAAAGGCTGCAGAGAGAGAGAGAAGAGAGAAAGGCCAAAGTGAAAGCATCCGTTCGTTAGGACAGTTTGGTGGAATCTTCAGGAAGGAAGCTAGGAGAGAGTTATACTCAATACACTTGGCTCTCACAGTAGGCCTTAAACTTTCTCTGGAGGGAACTAGTTTTCAGATCCTGGAGGACCAATTTTAACAAGTAGATACTTTCCCTAAACTCATCTTTCTTAATAATGAAATATAAAATATTAATTTAGTAGTACACAAATTTATTTTTTATTTTTTGAGACAGGGTCTTGCTTTGTAGTTCAGGCTGGCCCTGAGCTCACTGTGTAGCCCAGGCAAGCCTCGAACTCAACAATCCTCCTGCCTCTGCCTCCCGAGTGCTAGGATTATAGGCATGAGCTACCACACCTGGCATTGTGGTATATGACACTGATTGCTGGTGGAAGTGAGTCACCACACCCAGAATTGTTGCATGTGGTTACCTGGGATTGAGCCAGGGGCCTTGTGCTTGCTAGGCAGGTGCTAGAACACTGGGCTAAATCTCCGGCCCCCACCAATTAATATTTTAAAGTAAAATCAATCCTCAACCCTCAAATAAAGAAGCATCAAAAAGCCAGAGTTTGTAGATTAAAAAAACCGTGATGAATAATCTAGATGTTGTATGCCTTGATATTCAGAGCTGTTTATTTATTTATTTATTTTTTAGAGTTGCCATTTCTTGGATTCAGGAGACTGAATCCAATAACAGCTCTTTGTCTAAATCATTTTCCTACATTCACTCTCCTATTGGTACTGTCACTACCTAATTCAGGTAATTCTGATAACTTGTGGCCATTATGGCAGGTGCAACTTTGTTTCTTCCATGTTATAAAATCACTGCTGGCTCATGAATGGCAATTCAGATTTAAATGCCTGGAAAAGTAGAAGGGGAACAAATTTCTCAGCTTGGAGACTGACTTCTCTTGAGAACTCCACTGGGTTCTCATTTCCTCTCACTGGGTCCTCAGCACATCCAGCGGGCACATTGCCGTATAGCCAGGTTGACAAAAGGACTATTTATTATTATTGTGGAACACTTTAATATATTACTTCTGTGGCTGGAATAGTACTGTCCATCTCTGTAGTCTCAAGCCTTTGAGGCCAGGTGCTTCTAGACAGATATTTTCAGTTATCACAGTCATGATGGGTACTTTAAAGACAGATAGCATCTAAATTTTTTTTTTTTTTGGAGACAGGGTCTCACTTTGTAGTTCAGGCTGGCCCTGAACTCACTATGTAGCCCAGGCAAGCCTCAAATTCAGCAATTCTCCTGCCTCTGCCTCCCGAGTGCTGGGATTACAGGCGTGAGCCACCACACCCGGCACTGTGGTATATGTTATTGATTGCTGGTGGGCGTGAGTCTCCATGCCCAGCATTGTATGTGGTTACCAGGGATCGAACTCAGGACCTTGCACTTGCAAGGCAGGTGCCAGAACCACTGAGCTAATCCTCTGGCCCCAGATAGCATCTAAATTTAATCAGATCATAATATGGATAATGGGAATTTTAGAAAAAATGCTATTTGTATTTTCTTCTGCTTTGATTTCACATTACTCCATTTTTTGTTAAATTAGATCTCCACCCCAGTGTCCCTCCTTGAAAAGACAACCACTTGCCAATATTGCTAAATTTGATATAAACTTTCCTTCTTTAAGAGGTTGTTTTCAGTTATTTTATTCCTTCACACACATTTGTTATAACTTCTATATTGATAAAAACCATGAGAAGAGTTGATCACGTAATGATAAAAATGTTATAGGTTTTACCCTGAGGTAGGTCAACCTCTAGGAAGGGGCACAGCATATTAGTAATTAATCCAATAGAATATATAAAATGATATCTCAAAGGCTCTAACCCTAAAGTGGTAAGGAACACAGAAGAATTTTATCCTTTTAGGAGACAGGAGCGAAGCAGGGTTGCCCACAGGAGATAACTAGAGCATGTTCTTTTTGGGGGGAGGGGTAGTGGGGATTGAACTCAAGACTTTGTTTTTTAAAATTCAATTTTATTGGTATATTTTATACATACAGTATGATCATATCCAAGTGAGAATTTGTACCTATACATAATACATCTTGATTCTCATTTTTTCACCTTTTTCCTGCCCTCCCTACAACCCCAACCCCTACATACATAACTTTGTTTATTTTATTATCGTTTTTTTCCTTCTATATTTCCCATATCCTCTTTTTCCTTTTTCCTCTTCCATGTTTTCTTCCTATTTCACATTACCCATCTTAGATTTTGTCATTCATTTACAACTTCAGTTTTTCAGACTAGGGAAAAGATATGGTATTTATACATCTGTGTCCCATTTATTCCACTTTGAGTATGTCCTGAATGTCCACCCATTTGAGTATAAATGACTCAAATTTATCATTCTTTATGGCTGAGTTATACTCCAATATATATATTATATGTTATATATCTTATATATATACATACATATATGTATATATATATGTATATATAAAATCCAGTCTCCTGTTGATAGTCATTTGAGCTGTTCCCATGATTTAGCTATTACAAAATGAGCTCTATAAACATAGGTGTACATATGTTGCTGTGGTGTGAGTCTTTTAATTCCTTCATATATATGTATATACCTAACGGGAATGGCAGGATCAAATGGGACCTTTATTCCTAGTTTTTTGAGGGATCTCTACAATGATCTCCATAGTGGTTGCACATATCTACATTCTCACCAAGAATGGAGAAGAGTTTTTTTCTGCCCACAGCTCTGCCAGCATTTGCTGTTGGTTGATTCCTGATAGCAGCCTTTCTTTGTGGAATGAGATGGAATCTCAGTGTGGTTTTCATCTGCATCTCTCAAATGACCAGCGATGGTCAACATTTCTTCATATGCTTCTTAGTCTTTTCTTCTTCATCTGGAAAGATGTTCATCTATTCATTTCAGGTGCTCATTTTTGAATTGGGTCTTTAAATTTTTGGGAAAGGCTGATTTTTTTTGTTGTTATGCACTCTAGATAGTAATCCTTTGTCTGAGAAATGGCTAATAAAAATTCTTTCCCTATTGTAGGTTGTCTTTTCACTCCTTTGGTGCTTTATCTTGCTGTGCAGAAGATTTTAAATAAGATGAGATCCCAGTTGTCAATTTTTTCTGCTAGTTCTGGTGCTGCTGAGGTTTTGTTCATGAAGGCTTTCCCTATGCCAAAGTCTTCAAGAGTTCTATCTAATCTATTTTTCAGTAGGTTTAATGTTTCTGTTTTAATATTTAGGTCTCTAATCCACTTTGATCTTAGTTTGGTACATGGAGAAAGAGATAGGTCTAGCTTTAATCCTTGGCAAGTTGGAGCCCAGATTTTCTAGCACCATTTGTTAAAGAGGCTATCTTCCCTCCACTGAGGGTGTTTGGCTCCTTTGTTGAAGATGAAGTGGCTTAGTATATTTGTGTTGTTTCTGGATCTTTTAGTCTGTTCCACTGATCCTCTGGTCTGTTTTCTGCCAGTACCATGCTGTTTTTTTTTTTTTTTAAATCACAGTGGCTTTGTAGTATAGTTTCAAGTTGGGGATTGTGATAGCTCCCTGCCATGATCTTGTTACCTAGGATTGTTTTGGCTATGTTCAGTCTCTTGTGTTTCCAAATGAAGTTTTGGATTATTTTCTCTAGCTCTGTGAAATATGTTGTTGGGATTTCAATTGGGACTGCATTGAATCTATATAGTAAACTTGGAACTTAGTGCTTGCAAGGTAGGCACTGGAACCATTGAGTTAAATCCCCGGAGCATATTCTAATAGTTGTGGCTTCTTTGAAAGATTGGAGGTTAGGTTCAGTTATGGAGATTTATCTTGTTAAGTGTGTTTTTAGTGTCCATTTACTAATTGAAATCTCAGCTTCACTATGTGATTTTATATTAGTGACAGTAATGGAAATTATTATATCACAGTTTTTTCTTCAAGGACAAATCCTATGAAAAAAAGAAAGGAAAGAAGATGCTAAATGGAGTTTAGGGATGTATTCACCAAAACGATTAAACTAATATTTCTCTTTTTCTGCAATGCCTCTCTCTTTACATGAGAGACTTTAAAGGGAGTTAATTTTTTAGTTGGATGAGAAACTGTTAAGAAATTTGGAAATGCAGAGATAAGAGAAAGAAGAGAAGGAAAGGAGATATTATAGTTCTAGAATTTCTGTGGAGAACATACTTGGGATTGCAGTGTGATAGGAAAGAGGAAAGGGAAATTTTTTGTGGCTGTTACTTCAGAAATCAGTCTGGAGGCCACACTTAGGAACTTATATTTATTTAGAAACTGGCCTGGAGATTGTAGTTAGGAGTAGGTGTTTATTTGGAGTGGCCTAGTGCCAGGAATCCAGACAACTTATTTACTTGGACTTAAAACTTAACTTGGATTTACAGATGTCTGCCCTGCCCTGTGGGATCAACTAGTAGGATTATTGGTGGACATCTGCCCCCCCAGCAGGATCTTGGGATCTTGTACTGCAAGGATTATTGCATTACAGCGATGACTGAGGATATCTGCCTTGCTTTATGCATCCTAGGATTTTGGGTGTGAAGTATGGTATGGAATGAAGGTGTGGGTTGCCTTCTGTTGCTTCTGCTCAGAGTAGCAAGAGTTGAGCATGGGCTCAGCCTTTTACTCAAGGTTCCAATTTTGTTGTTTGTTAATCCTTTTGCTGTGGAACTCACAGGGACTGGAGCTTGCCATGAGGGTTCTGGCTGTGTCCTCTTTCCCTCACTCCCACAGCCTAAGAGGAGCTACCAGACACCCTGTGTGTGTGTGTGTGTGTGTGTGTGTGTGAACTGTTAAATCATTCCATGGGGCTTCCACTGCTAAGAAGGTGCTTAAGAGGAAAAAGAAGCAAATATTTGTATTGGAGAGTGATTCATTACAAAGTATTTTGATATGAAGAACCTTTTTCCAATCTTAAAATGAAGTCCTAGGATAGTATTTAAAATGTCCAAACATGAAAATTTCTTGAGTTTCACTTGATTTTTAAAAAGTGTAATATCTTAATATGATTTGGACCTTGGGATGGGGTAGAAAAGGTGGTGGTGGAGAGGGAGAGGGAGTAACAATGATAAGTGTGCAATATGTATACAGACCTTTTACCCAAGACGAAGGTAATTATTTCATGTCATAAAACATACTAATACAGGCAAGCATGGTGGCTCACGCCTATAATCCCAGTACTGGAGAGGCAGAGGTAGGAGGATTGCTGAGTTCGAGGCTTGCCTGGGCTACATAGTGAGCTCAGGGCCAGCCTGAACTACAAAATGAGACCCTTCTCAAAACCAAACCAAACCAAACCAAACCAAACCAAACCAAACCAAACCAAAACAAAACAAAACAAACAAGAAACCCCACAAAAAACAAAACAAAAAAACCCCATGCTAATACAAAAATGCCTTTTAGTGAATATGGATATTTAAATAAAATAAACCTTAATGAGAAAAGATTAAAAATTATAATATTCAATATTAGAAAAAATAATAGAAAGAAAGGAGCTTATGCAGTTAGAGGAAACAATTTCTCTCATCTCAGGGGAAGACAATAAGCTATTGTCCACATAATACCATGATCATCCTCTTGTGTTCCTTGCCCACTCTTGCTTCACGTTTTTTTTTTTTTTTTCTCAGCGCCTGTATTGCTAAGGGCAGAAAACCTCTTCATGTGTGCCAGAGGCTGGTGCCATTCCAGCTCTCCTGAAAGCCAGTGATATGATGAATCATTAAATGTCCCTCCACTTGGTCTGCTCAGCACTGCATTCCTAGGTTTGACTCTCAACCGAAGTCAGGACTTGCTTGTTCCTTTTGGCACATTTTCAGGTCATGAGCACATTTATGACATGTCCACCTGCGAAGCTCCATCTGAGGGGAGTCTTACGGGAAGTGTGCTGAGTTCACTCGAGATCCCTCTCAGGCTCCTGCCTGCCTCTTCCAGATTGGCAGCCACCATCTGCTAGGATGGTCTTGTCACACATTTGCCTAGCCGTGTTGAATTCTGCTCTGACTAAAATGCCTGGTGCTGTTCTACAGACTTGAATTTTGAGCTGTGTTGATTTGTCAGGGGGACAAATTAACAAATCTTAGCTAAATACTCTGTGGTATATTAACAGGAATGTAAGATAAGGCAGTTCCTGTAACTCCTATCATTATATGTTCTTGGTTTGAAAGTAAGTCGGTCTCTCAACAGTTTGGAAAGAAAGCCCTTAGAACTGGCTGTGTGAACATCAAGAGAAATGCTAATGATATGTGGAGATACTCTGAAGGGTACCTCTGTAACTTCCAACTTGCTACTGTTAAAAATATGAAAGATTTTGTCAAGAAAATAAAAATGTGAGCAAAGCCACTGTTTTCAACAACTGGAGATCTTTCTGACTTATTTTCAAATGGTTATTGAAAGAATGAAATCTTAACTGCTCTCATTTAGTGTGTTAATGTATACTCTGACCATTATGGAATATACGAATCTCCATTTGGCAATCAATAGCTGTGTCAAGAGAGGAGGAAAAGTTAAGTAATTGTAAGCAATGATGAACACTGAAGTAACGCTTTAAAAAAGGAAAAAGCTTGTGAGGACATGCTTCATTATTGGATTGACAGAGGACAAATCTACAAAAGAAACACATCAGTTACAAACAAAACTTAAGTTTTCCAAGGGCCATTCATATATTTAATACCTTATGTAACAGAAATGTGATTTCCCTAGAACTGTTAGTGAACACAAAATGATGTCATAAGTAATCTTAATCCTTAATTAATAACGAAAGGGCAGCAGTCAAATGTTTCTGCTCTTATCCAACTCTTACAGTATAGCCACTTAATTACAGCTTAAAAGCAGAGGTCAAATTTCCAGGATTAAATTATGAATGATATCAAAATGTGGCTGTATTATTTAACGCTGGGCCACAGTTACTTTTGGTGTCAGCAACAGAGCTCAACTTTGAGTTCCCAAGGGAGAGAAAACATCTATTATGCAGTGCCATTTTGGGTGCAGGATTTTGCAAATTCTATCCCTAAGCTTTTAAGTGATGGCTGATCTGCTCCTGCACATAAGGATTAGTTGTTTTGGCTTTATTCAGTAGGACTGGAAATGGGAATTTGGTAAGCAGGTTCTTCCTTCCAGTTTATGATTTTATTCTACAATGGAAAGAGTTAGACATCAAGCTCATTTATTTCTTTCATTTGATGATGTGTATTTGGCTGTTGAAGGTAGATCTATTCAAAGGAGAATAACATCACTTTAGTTGTAAAAAACAAATACCCTCTTCTCAAATCAAAATAACTAATTGGCAGTTGGATACCCAAAGGACTGTTCATGTTTAGATTTTATTCTTTTGAGAATTTGAACACCTTAAGTAGGATCTTGTAATAAATTTCCTTTCTATCATGCTTCTAAATGAAGCTTTGTTAGAACTATTTGGACAGGATTTTGGCTTCTCAGCAAGATAAACACTGGGACTTAGATGGAACTTCATACTTGAAATGTTTCAGTCAGGCGTGGTGACACATACCTGTAAACTCTGGGAGTCTGGGAGCCTTACTAAAGAGGATCCCAAGTTCAAGCCCAGTTTGGGCAACTTAGAGACTTAGTCTCTCTCTCAAAATAAAAATACAATAAAGAGAGCTAGGGATGTGGCTTAGCAAAGGCCTGGTTTCAATCCTCAGTGCTACCAAAAGAAAAATAACAGGGAAAAGAGAAAATCTTCTCTTCTTTTTACCCCATCATATCTACATCATCTCTATTTTGCAATCAAGATAAAACTCATCACTATCATAACCTTAGAATATTCAAATGAGTTGTCCAGGAAAGTTGCAGAGTTTCTTAAGAGCCTGGACAGCTTTTATCCTGGATAATTTAGATATTCAATTTCATAAAAACAGGTAATTTCTGGAGGTTCTTTCTTGTACTACAATGTTAACATTATATATGAAGTTACTCTTTAGAGATAAGGAAAATTAAGATAATTAGCTAAAATATTACTTTATTGCTCAGTAGCACTCTGAAATATTTTATCCATCTTCCTGACCACATCTGTTTCTGGACTGTGTTAGGCAAAACAGTTCCTCTCACTGCTGAGCTCCCTGTGGGCGCCTCTGGGACACACCGGAGCATTCTAACAGTGTGGAAAGCTGTTCTCTTGAAAGACTGTTTCAGGGTTGGAAGTGGGCACCAAAATGCATAGAATTTTTCTCATTGAAAAAGTAACAAATATTGATCTACAAAATTTTTTAAAAGTAAAAGCTATGAGTAAAACTATGTCTAAGATTCACATCTCACATCTAACATTATACTTCTATTGAACAAAATTATTTAAAATATATGCACAGTTTTACCTATGAGAGCTAAGTGCAATAAGAGAGAGTGTAATCTCTCTGGATCCTACTCCATTCCTAAAACCCTTTTTAACTAATTTTCGAATAGTACTTCCAGTGAGTAGCTCTGAGACCTGTACATACTTTTTAAATCTCCAAATTTCTCTAGCTGTTTATTTGCAAATCCAACTAAATTCCCAAATCCCTGAAATATGACATGTGGTACCAAGGATCAAATTCAGGCCCTTGGGCTTCCATGGTAGGCATGATACCACTTGAGCTAAACCCCCAACTCTTAACTTCTCACTTGTTTTTCCTTTTTTCTTTTCTTTTTTTTTTT